>QLTV01003290.1:527428-555282 GCA_003457575.1 Thermophis baileyi | reverse complement strand
TTTGTTTTGTGTTAAGCTGCCTGATGATAGCATAGCCAATCTACGCTTGATTCAGAACACATCCCCTTAATAAAGAGTACTTAAAATTTCATTATCACAGCTAGCTCCTCAAATGATGATGAAAAAGCCTTGTCAAGTAGCTGAACATTGAGATAGGAGAGGGTCAAGTTATTGAAATCTCAGAACGGTTGTTCTTGACTGATTAAACTGATGTGATGATATATGTCTATTATTACATTTATTTATTTATTTGTTTGTTTGTTTGTTTGTTTGTTTATGTGTTTATTTATTTATTTATTTATTTATTTATTTATTTATTTATTTTATTTTATTTTATTTTATTTTTTATTATTTGATTAGACCAGGGATCTACAGCCTTAAACACCCAAAGAGCCATTTGGACCCGTTTCCCACAGCAGGTATCTCTCTCTCTGTCTTTCTCTTTCTTTCTCCCTCTCTCTCTGTCTCTTTCTCCTCTCTCTCTCTCCTCTTTCTCTCTCTCCTCTCCTCTCCCTCNAAGCGTTAATCCTTTTTTACAATATTCGTGATGGTTCCAGATTATGACTGTAGATTCAGAAGAACTTCTACATAACCGTGAGTGTTGTCAGAGGATGCCTGAAGAATAAAATAGAATCTGAATGAATGTACCATTGCGTTGTGTTAAACTGCCTGATGATAGCATAACCAATCTACGCTTGATTCAGAACACATCCCCTTAATAAAGAGTACTTCAAATTCCATTATCACAGCTAGCTCCTCAAATGATGATGAAAAAGCCTTGTCAAGTAGCTGAACATTGAGATAGGAGAGGGTCAAGTTATTGAAATCTCAGAACGGTTGTTCTTGACTGATTAAACTGATGTGATGATATATGTCTATTATTACATTTATTTATTTATTTGTTTGTTTGTTTGTTTGTTTGTTTATGTGTTTATTTATTTATTTATTTATTTATTTATTTATTTATTTATTTTATTTTATTTTATTTTATTTTTTATTTTTTTCTTAGACCAGGGGTCTACAGCGATCTTGTTTAACAGGCTTGCAAGAAGCAAAACCGCAGGCCAATGGCAACACGATATAGATTTACAACAGATCATTTAGTGACTGTTCCAAGTTACAACGGCACTGATAAAAGGGACTTGTGGCCATTTTCCACACTTCCGACCTTTGCAGCATCCCCAAATGAGCGAAATTTGGATGCTCAGCAACCGACTCATACTTATGACGTTTGCAGTGTGCTTCCCCTTTGCTTTCCGACAAGCAAACCATTCCATTCCATTCCATTCCATTCCATTCCATTCCATTCCATTCCTCTCTCTCTCTCTCTCTCTCCTCCCCCCTCTTCTTTCTCCCCCCTCTCTCTCTCTCTCGTGTGTGTGTGTGTGTGTGTGTGTGTGTGTGTGTGTTCCCTCTTGAACCATTTCCAAAAACAGGTGAGGGTTGGGTTGTTGTTTTTTTTTTGCTGATGTTGTTCTTTCTTCTTCTTTGGGTGCTTTTAACCATATGATTTAAATCAAGAGTCATTTCAGGTTCCCAGATAAATGAAGCTCTTTCGTCCCCCTGCTGTGGCTCCCTGTCGGCTGGCCAGCCCCCCCTCCCCTCCCCCTCACTCGTTGCCTGCCCTGAGAAGAGAAGGGCGGTGGCAGCAGATGGAAACTTGCTCCGTATTCCAGAGCAGAAGCGAAGCGCCCCTCTACTTGCCTCTTTTTCCAGCCCTTGTTGGGAGACGTGCGACTTTTCTCCATGCCGAGACACTGGCTGGGCCGCCCGGCTGCAGCCGATGCTCTGCATCGTAATGGGCTCCAGGAGGAGGAGGCATGCCCCAGCCGATGTCTTGGGGCGGAGAAAGTCGCGCGTCTCCCAATATTCCTCTCACTGCCTCCATGGCTGCTTGCTGCTCTTGCACTTAAACTTAGCGCGCTGCACAATGGGAGAGACAGCGTCCACTTCTCCTCCTCCTGGAGCCCATTACAACGCAGAGCATTGGCTGCAGCCAGGTGGCCCAGCCAGTGTCTCGGCATGCAGAAAAGTTGTGTGTCTCCCTCAGTGGCCAAGGTGCACACAGCACCAACAAGGGCCGGAAAAAGAGGCAAGTAGAGGGGCGCTTCACTCCCGCTCTGGAATACGGAGCGAGTCTCCATCCGCCACAGTCACCCTTCTCTTCTCAGGGCAGGCGAGGAGTGAGGGGGAGGAGGAGGGGTGGGGCGGGACCACCCAGTGGTGGGATCATCCGACAAGGAGACACAGGAGAGGGCCCAAAGAGCCACATGCGGCTCTAGAGCCGCACGTTGCAGACCCCCGGATTAGACTATATAGCTATGTTGGCTGTATGCTGACAAGTTTCTTAATAGTGTTAATTAATGCTATTATTAATTATATGATGTAAGTATAGATTGTGAGCTTCTGAACTTTTCAATTTATCCAAGTTATTATGAAAGAGCTTTTCATACTGTGCAAGGTAAACAGCCGGTAATACAGTATATTAGCTATTGTCAAATCAAAGAAGAGATGACAATTGTATTCTCAACTAAAAGAGAATTCCTTCTAGACCTCTATGTAAAAGGGGCAAGAAAAAAGTGCAAAACAAACTATCAGAAACAAAACTTACACATTGATTATTCTAAATAGATCATGTACTTTGTAGAATTCTTTTGTAATGTTCTTCTTACATTTTCTGCATATTAGTTTTAAGAAGTTCTTGAATTCTTGTGAGCTTGCTTCATTAATTTCAACTTAGTCTTCTGAGAAAAAAACCTGATAATCATTTCAGTGTAAATTATGGTTGGGAAATTGTTTTCTCCTTCGAGTTTGTATTTTCTTTTTATTTATTTATTTTTAATACGTATCTATAATAGTCCAGGGTCTATGATAATTGGTTTGATAATTCAATACATTTATAATATGTTAGGGTTTCTTTCAATACATAATAGTTTGTGTTAAGGTATGCAAAGCTCTAATTTATTTGTCCTCCAAATGTAAAAATACTGCACTGCTGAAATTCTAGAATGTGACGCAAATTACAGGAGCACAACCCAGTAATTCAAAAATGGGTTTTAGACATCCTGATACACACTGGATACCTGAGAAAGTGGAAGAATGCCAAAAACAAATCAGCATGGGCTTCATTAATTAAAGAAGACCCTTTGATTATGTCGATCATATCAAGTTATAGAATATACTCACAAAAATGAGAATCTCAGAATATCTCATTGCTCTCACAAGAAATCTATATATAAATCAAGAAGCCAGAATATGGACATAATATGGTGAAATAGACTGGCTCCAGGATGGCAAAGGAGTGAGACCAGGCTGTATATTCAATCAATATATTATGAAATATTAAGGGAAGCTGGATTGGAAGAAGATGAATTGGGTTTTAAAGCTGTAGGAAGAAACAATAATCTGCACTATGTTGATGATATTACTCTAATAGCTGAAAGTGCAGAACTGTAGTGGCACAGTGGTTAGAATGCAGTATTGTAGCTAATTCTGCCAACTGCCAGCAGTTCGATTCTCACTGGCTCAATGTTGACTCAGCCTTCCAGCCTTCGAGGTTGATGACCCAGATTGTTGGGGGCGATATGCTGACTCTGTAAACTGCTTAGAGAGGGCTGTATGAAGTGGTATATTGCTATTGCTATCTGCAAGTTCTAGTAATAACAGTCAAGGAACACAATAAAAAAAGAATTAAATATAGCTAAGACTAAATATAGCTAAGACTAAATTAAATATAGCTAAGACTAAATTAATGATCGTACAACAATCAGCCTAAAATTGTTAATGAATATATCAAAGTGGTAGATAGTATCTGCTTTTTAGGATCAACTACTAATAGTAGAGGAGGAGTCAAACAAGAAATACGCTCCTGACTAGCACTTGGTAGAGTATCTATGAAGGCCTTGAAATTGTATTCAGATGTCTTGATATGTCTATACCTAAAAAATCAGAATAGTGCAAACCATGGTATTGCCTGAAACATTTTATAGAAGTGAAAGTTGAATTGAAGAAGCAGGATAAGAAGTATATTGATGATTTTAAACCTTGTTATTGGAGAAGACTCTTGAGAATACTGTGGACAGCTAACAAACAAATTAACCGAGAGTTTTCACTCTAAACACAAATGACCAGACTCAAATTATTCTACTTCAAATACATTATTTGAATATCTAGTGCTCCAGAGAATGCTGTAATGCTGGAATATAACAAGAGGGTGACCAGCAGAAGGTTGATCAATTTAGTTACAGTAGAAAAAAGAAAGCAATTGGAAGGAAAGATTATTAAAAAAAAAAAAAAGTATCATGGAGATGAACTATAGTTATGGGTACCAGGAGTTGACATTGGTGCAGTAACAATTTTGGAAACTGACTCTACAGTTTACTGAAATTAGTATTTGATATTAAACCCTATTAAACCCTATTAATATCTAGATATTTCAAGCACAGTATTTTGCACTTAAAACCATCAATTATCAGACAGGGATTCTTAGAATTGGACACAATTGAACAAAAGAAAAAATAAATATTCCAAAATAAGCATAGGACTCTTTTTTTTAAACTACAACTAAAATATGTTAACTACTGTGTAAATATTGTGACATTCAACTTTTAGAATGTGATTCTTAAACTACATTAAACATTCTTACCCTGAGAGCCTTTTTATAAAATCATTATTACATGAGAAAGTTCTAGAAGAATTGGTTTGATGGCCTGAATACATGGGGAAAAGACAATAAAAATAGAACTTGCATTTAGAAAAAGTAATTTGATCCATATTGATCTCAAAATTCATAGACAAATAGACCTACGCTGTATATGTTTCTAACAAGTTTGTAACCTTAAGGAGTCAGTAACCATATTTTTCAAAAATTGGGCACCACACAGGTGACTTTAATATGCAAGGAAGGCTTGTTTGAACAAAAGCATCCTTTCTCAGTGACTGGTTCCCAGTTTACATTAAAAATGTACATTCACATTGGGTATAATCAAGCAATTAATCTACAGTACATAGTAAACTTTTAATCTTGAAATACTCAAGTTTTAAAGAATGAAGTGTATAATGAAATTTTAGTGATGAGCTGTCATAACTTCATATTGCTTGATACATATAAACTCAAAACAAACTTCCTCTATAAGAAAAAAATGTATTACTAATAATTAAAAACACCTACAACCTGGCTCACCATAAATCACTTTATACCAGGTTTGAAAATTGGGCTGTCAAAGCAATGCTGCAATTTCCTGCATTGGGAAAGCTCTTTCAGTACAATAAAAGCAATCCACTGAGTGACCAATTACTGTGCCACTTAATCTTTAAAGTGCAAAAAAACAAGCCAGAAAGGTACAGCACATCAGATAGCAGCAGCAAACAATTTTGAACAATTTGCTGTCAAGGGAAGGAAGGAAAACAATAAAAGATTCCAGAAAAAGTTCAAGAAAGCAAGGGCATACTGCTTCTGAAACCACAAAGAAGGTGTTACATTCAAACAGCAGTAAGAATTTTTTATTGTTTCTTAGCCTGTCAGGTGTCAATATGTTTCCCGTTACATATGCTGTATAAAAGTTTATTAAAAAATTTTTTTAAAACAATACAAATTTTGAAAAAAAGGAAGAAAATTAATGATGGTACAATAAAGTAATAAGTAAAAAGGTGCAAATAAAGGAAAGGAAAGGAAAGGGAAAGGGAAAGGGAAAGGGAAAGGGAAAGGGAAAGGAAAAATGGCTTCCACTCTTCTTAACAGCAGTTACAAGTACATTTGAATTTATCCTCTCTCTCTGTAAGGCTACAAAATAATCTCCTTCTTTCTATAGTCTATGCTTTCTAATAATCAAAAAAGAAGTCCATTCTTTTCTTTTTTTTCAGCAAAAAGTTCATAAAGGGTTTCTAGACACTAATATGTTATTGTCTTTCCTCTAATCAAAAAAGTCAATTTTTCCATCTCTGCTAATTCTGTCATCTTCACCAGCCATTCCTCCATATTGGATATATCAGAACTTTTTTTGTATGTGTGTGTATGTGTAATATCAAAGCAGTTATCAATCCAGATGTTAATGTGTTTTCAAGCCAATTTTAAAAACCATACACAGAATCTACAACATCCAAGATTTTAAATATATGTTTAAGACTTACTGTGGAGTAAAGAGAAGAAGTGCTGGAAACTAGTGATAATGAGGATCCATGTACTAAAACAGAAACACCAAAGTTGATATTAGAATAACATTGATAAAGTAATAGGAGTGATTCCCTGTCAAATTCAATAACAGAACATCTCTTTTTAAATTCAAGCAATTGTCTCCAAAGAGAAAACTATTACAGAGACTGCCTGTTTAGAAATGTATTTTTATTTCACACAATGATTTTTCTATGCTTAAAAAAAACACTTCTACACAGAGATTTTAGTAATACATTGCAGTTTTGCCAGTAAACAACATCATCATTTATTTTGTTCTGATAGGAAAACAGCATCTGAATGTCACCCTTTGGCAAAGCAATTTTTGGTACAGCAAATACAGAAAGTGTCAATTGCTGAATGGACTCTACATTTCATGGAAGATAAAAGTTGTTATTGCTAGGCAGGCAGCTTCCACTGTAAGTGAGATGGATTCTGTTTTAAAAGTATCTCTTTGATAACACAGCATATGAAAACAATTTTAACTTGTATGTGAAGCTGAAAATAAAATGAGACATAGCAACCACACTTAACAATTAGCATTTTTAAAAAGTAAATATCAAAAAGTAAAATCAAAAATTCGAGATGAGAACTTCGTTGGATTAAGAATTTGGTCCAGGTTGGAATTATTATATTACAGAACAGAGAGGGCTATAACCCTTCATACCTCACTGAATCTTGGTTTATACTGAATTCCTGTGCCTGTTATTTATTTCAGAGAATAAAGCATCCATTGGTGTGATTTTTTTTGCAATGCAAGTAGCAAGGGTTGAGGCCCATGATAGCTATAATAGGAGCATAGGGTTGCCCCTATTGCAAGTTGCCCTGCTCTTTTAACACAAATTGACCCAGAGTATTGCTAATTTTTTTGCATACTATTAGGCCTCTACTAAGCAAAGCCACTTGGGTCATTGAAATGATGTGATTTTTAAATTTTGTTATCTCTGCGCTATGCTAGACAATTCAGTTTGCTGAAAGCACAGAACAAAATGAGCTTAGATTGCTGCAGGTGCCAGAATCAAGTGCTTATTAAATCTGGGATGCTGCCAGATCTATACAGAAAAACAGAAGGAACACATTAGTGTAAACAAAAACAATGCTTTGTATAATCATGCAATGTGTGTATAAGGAATCAGCACTCATAATGAGAAAATCAGATTGATGAGCATCAGATTGATGATGATAATAGAGATTGATTTCATTTTATATGATTTTGATTTGATTAAAAGTCTTCAGCAACTTTGTAACAGGTGTGGTTATGAATAACTGTCTGAGGAAGAATCAGAAAAGGTAATGTACAATTGCTTCAACTTAACAAAGGAAAGTGATGAAATGATGAAAATATTCATGAAAGACAGAATAGGCCTATTCTATTTAAGAATGTAGTGATTGTAATTATTGATAAGCTTAAGAGTATTATGTCTCCAAAAGCTATTTAACTATGAAAATAAGAGTGAATTCCAAGCAGATAGGAAACAAAAATCAGTTAAAATCTATGATTTGCTTCTAATATATCTAGAAACTCCAATTATGGCATGGTTTAAACTCTGAGTAATATAACAATTGTTCATTCTACATTGCTTCACATCCTCTTACCTTCTTCCATGCTATCTCTGAATGAACCGGAATGACTAATTGCACGTGGTCTGTCCTCTAAGGATGTAGCACTACCACACAACTGAGAATCATCATAGAGATCAAATGAAGAATCTTGTGCAGGGTTGCTGTTTGACCTCATCATACTAGGACCAGGAAGTTTGAACTGGGATAAATTTGTTGGACTTACTGCAATATCAAACAAAAATTTTAATATATTTGAGTGAAATGCTATGTATATTCTAGGGAAAATCTATTGAATGAAGTGACATATTGGCTATGTTTTATAAACAATTAAAACCATTTCTAGGATAAAATTAACCTCATGGTTAGTATAGTATAGATTGTGGCTTTAGAGTCAAATGTGGCTTCACATTTTCAGATGTGGTTCCAGAGGTTCTTAACAAAATGGCTTCCCCCCCCCCCCCGAATTGAATGGAAAATTATCAAAGGAGGAATTGGTGGTTCCAGAGGTTTTTAACAAAATGGCCTCCCCCCCCCCCAGAATTGAACGGTAAATTATTAAATGAGGAATTATATTACTTCCTATAAATAATTTTAATTACATGTAAAGGAAAATAAAATTTAATTTTTTCTATCGGCCATTTCCAAGTAAACCTCTTGGACTAGGCAAAGTTGTACATCTCTGACAATTTTTCTTAGTTGCAGCTGTTACAATTATCTAATACACCAAAATGTATTTATAATCTTAAATTGATAATTTCATGATACAGAGCTGTTTTTAGCCATGATTTGAAATACTGTATGTACTTCTTTCTTTTCTTTCCTCCCTCACACACAGGGAATTATCATTTGAAAAGTCGGTTTCCAAGGCTCTTAAGGGGAAGACTTTTGATCCTTTTAATGTTTCTTTAGAGAAAACAAGATTTATCATCTTTTTTTCACACTGTGTCACATAATTTGTTAAACCAAGTCACTATCAGCAGCGTTTGCTTTGAAATAAATAGCTAAAACATTTCTGAAAGACTCAACTTATGGGAAAATGACACACAGACAGGTGAAAGAGAAAATTTTGCAAAAAAAATAATAATCAGCAGAATCTGTAACTGACATGAGAAAACTTAATCTGGAAACACATATTAATTACTTCTGCCAAACTAATGGAGAATATCACTCCGCCAAAATAGAATAAAGTAACAATAAAAATTATTCCTTCTTACCTAAATTAGAGAAATATTTGCCCGTTGCAGAGGAAGACATAACTGTAGGCGACACCAGGGGAGACTGATTTCCAGTGTCTTGGAGCCCTCCAGTAGAATGTGAACGCAGCCACTCTTTCCCTTCCTCTTGACCAGCCTGGCGAGAAGATGGAGTATACCTGAAACAGATGACCATGGACAAATTAAAAACATTCACATGCTGTATGCAACTAAAGTGCAACACTTACCCAAAGATTGGACACTGTTATCAAGTATCACTTTCCGTTCAGATGATTTTTAATAGAATATTTGAGGTAAATGTCACCCAAGAAAAAGACAGACAACTCATTAACAGAGAGACAATTGGCGTCATGCAGAGGAAATTGTTCAGAAAACATTTAAAAACTTTAGAAGACAAAAAAAACCAGAATCTGAATTCAAGCATAATGACACATTTAGAAAGTAATTGGTGAAAAGAGAACAGTGGTCAGTTCTTATATAATGATAGCTAGAGGAGCAAAATGCACAGATAAAGTTGAAAACAATGAGAATAGATCAACACTATAAAAAAGAAATGATTTGGGTTTGTAAGTGACACTTGATGGGACATCTTATGGGAAAAAAGCATTATTTGTCCACAGAGTGATCCTGGGATACCACTTTACTACTAAATAGATAGATATACAGTAAGAGGTGAAAAAGAAATACTCTCTTGTGAAGAAGTGTGTTTGCTGAAACCAAGACTTGGGAAACTTAATTTGCCATAGACTTTGGGGGATTGCTGCCAAGGACAAAAATGTATCTCCAGCAGTATAACAGCCCACATTTGTGACAAAGGCTTAGAAAGTGTTCAGTGATAAGTACATAAGGTACTTTTAGGTAGTCAAATTGCAATATAGTGCTTACATTTCATATATAATCAAATGTTTTGCAAAGTTTAAAAAATGAAGATTTTAAAAACTGGTGCTATGATTTTCCCAAAGCCTATTTTTAAAACTAGACTTTGCATCTGCTGTCCTTTGCCTGCAAATAAAGCTTGTTCTTGCTGTCATAATCAGACCTGTTTCTTCATATACAGTATGTGGAAACAGACTGTTGGGCTGCTAGACTTTGATAATACTTGATCCATGGATGGGGACAAGGTTTGCTGAGGTGGGTATATTTAGATAACCAAATAGGATTGATACTATTTTTCTACTCTCAAATCTACTTGAGATTTACTAAGCTCAACTGATTATTACTTAGTAATATGCATCTCAAGAAAAAAATATTTCACTGCAATCTAATATTTCAGTTACTTGACAGTCCACTGCTAATGTTGGTCTTGAGATCAGATTTTAACTGACTGACACCCAAGAACAAGGAACACATCATACAGTATGTACTGGCTCTGATAATTTTCACAGGAATTGATTATTTACTTTTCTTTAAAAGAATTGAAGATAATGTCTTCAGATAAAGGAAAAGAAAGATGGCAAAACTGTCTCCCTGGATTCTAAAAGACTTAATATGGTTCTACCAATTGTAACATAATTATTTTCAATAAGCAATAGTGTAGTTAAAACTGTAACTGGTTCTTTTTTTAGAATTTTTTTTTTTTGCACCGGTCTCCTTGGAAAACCCACCTCAAATGCAGCTTCAAGAGGCTGGCAATTTGTTGAAATATACATTCACTGCAGCAGAAGAATGTTGTATTCTTTCTACTTGAAAATACTATTATTGAAAACTTTTGGAAACTAAGCTGCCTTGCTCTCTGACAGTCAGTTTAAAATTCAATAATCAGTATAATTGTGTGGTAAATGGATATTTTTTTATTTGAATAAGAAATCAATTTGTAAGGAATCAATCTGTAAAGAACAGAAAACTATGAGCAGTGGGAAGTTATACCTTTAAAGTGACATTTGAAGCAAACTCTGGGTTCTTGTTTCAGATGAATTTGAGGAATCAGTGAAATTGCTTTGATCAAACAAATTGCATTTTTAGTGTGTTGCATATTAGGAAGGTGGACCCTAGATCAAAAATAGGACCTGCCCAGTGAATGTGTAAAGCTGTGGAACAACACTTGATGGATTTTTGCAAATGATTGGTGGTCAAAGGACCATAATTTGACAATTACTGACTTAGATTGTCAGAAGATACCACCCAAAGCAAAATTTGAAACTTATCTGGAAGTTCCTGTGAAACAGTTGAGCAATTCTGGGAGAAAAAAACGTTTTCAGCTATGAAAATTTGTTAGGTAAATATACAGATTATTACAATTGCTGGATGCAGCCTACAAATTATTCTTATTCTTCTCATTGCCAAAGAGATAAAATATTTTAATTTTTTAACAATCTAATTTCTAAACATAAACAGAAGTACTATATTAGTTGTTCACTACAGGTTACACAGTAACAAGAAAAGGATGATGTATTATAGAGAGAAGTTACAGAAGAACAGAGAAACAGCAGTCATGCTGAATAAAATATTATATACCTTAATCCCTTTTTGGGCAGTGTATTTCTGTCAAGCTGCATGCTGTTAAAACAAAGAAAAACCCTAAAGACATACAGTAAACAGAATACTTCAAAATTGAAATGTCTAAAAAGGTTTGAATTGCAGATACTGTATTTTAGAAAAACTATTTTTAATGGAAAATGTCAAATCTGTAAATGAGATGTGTTAATACTGTACAAAGATTATCCTTCACTTTTCAGTAACTGGTCTATTCTTACATTTTTACAATGTTGAAATCATATCTAGCTTTAGTTATTACCTAATTCAGATTCTTATATTCTTTGGGAGAAATGTCTGGATAATACAGATGGCATAATTGTTTGATTTCAATTTATTGTGCTAATGTGATTTCTTTCCATAAGCATAGTTTAATATCTAAGTCAATACTTTTCAAAAGGCAAGTTCATTCACAAGACGTAAATGTATAAAATGCTGAACATATCTTGCCATCTCCAATTCTTATGAAATTTGAAGATAGAAAATAGCTGAAAATGTAGTTATGTTGACAGGAGAGCCTAAACGAATGAACTGGGCTCAGATATGATTTTAATGTAAGCTCAGGATGGCTAAGTTCTTCTGAGTCTAGATTTCTTTTCTCTCTAGATCAGCCCAAGACTTTTTTCCTTGACCATTAGTTAAGAAAGGACAATCTGTTTTTAGCACCTGAGGATTTGAAATTTTAGCTTCTTTCAGGTTTTGATGCTTAAACTACGGTCATGTATTGTTCCATATGTCATTATATTTTGTTGGCTACTCATAACTAATAATAGTTATGAAGCACACAATGCCAACATTTGAAAACCAGGATCATAGATAACACTAAGAATTAGGTTGAAAGTTGAAGACTAATGGAAAGGTCTTAATTTCTGTTGTGATGAATTTTCTACCTAATGAATAAATCAATAAATATTTTTTTGAAAAAGCTAAACCTCCTATAGAAAACAAAAACAAATATTTACTGAAAACAATAATTTAGATTTGTATTATTAAAATGCCATAGATTTTTCTTATGTTTTAACATTACATTGTTTCTAACAGCTTACAGTTTTAATTTATAAAAACAAGTTAAAAGATAATGTCAGTGTATTTTTTTCAAAACACACTATAACAGGGGTTCATTCCTAGTATCTAATTTGGTAGGTAAATATAAGTTTTAATTCTATGATATCTGCTTTCTTGGATCTCCTGACATAACAAATACAAAACCTACCTCTTTCCCCCCCTAAAACAACAACTATCTGTCATCATGTAAACACAAGTAAAGCTTTCCTTCTACTTGAGCACCTGAAAATAAATTACAGTCCCCATATCAAAAAATGAATCTGTTGGATTACTGTGGTATCCTTAGTGTCAGACTTGATTTTACAATGCAAAGACAAATTGACAAATGAAATAATAAAATCTGTGTCCTGAGCTGTGGATCACTTCACAATGTATATGAACAATAACTAAATAAATAATATTTGTGTTTTACTTGAACAGCAATGAACAAGTGACCACTAAATCTGAATATCTGTCTGTCAAGAGACAAACTTCTCATATGGCCTAATGCTACATCTTTTTCTTGATAGCATGAGAGTAAGGGATCAAGGACTGTGCTTAACATTTGGAGGGAAACCCCCCAAGAAGGGATAGACCCAGATAAAAAATGTGAGAAGGTGTTTGGAAAAAGTAATTGCCTGGATGGATATATAAGTCATACATGTACTTTGCCCATTATTGACCAATACTTGGCCTAGGGTATGAATGCCAATATCCTATTTAAACTTTTCAGTGGAAAGATAGGAAAGAGAGAGGAACTATGTAGGGATGGAGGATTGTCCCTCCATGTACTTATTAAGAGAAGATGTAGCATAACACATATGGCCGATCTTCACACAGAAGAGGATCAGAAGTTAGTCAAAATGTATCTTCTAATATTGACTTAAGGCCTTGCCCAGAGCCCATCTTGGAAAATAAAAAGCATACCAAGCTCAGGGCTCCAATTAATCAGCAAGGTAGAAGGGCAGGTACCACAGGAAGACATACATGAAATCACCCATCTAGAATTCCTAAAGCATTTAGATGACATAAAAACCTGTAGAAAGAGAAAAACCTGCAGAGATGCCAGGACAATTCTCTGTAACAAAACCTAGGAGTTCAAGAAAGAACCCATTTAAGATCTGAAAGGAGATAGATCACAACCCTGATCACTAGGCCTGGCTGATTGAAATAAAAATTTAATTAAATAAATTTGCTACATTGGGAATATCTTTTACAAAGTCAAAGGGATGGGTCACAAACAGTTAATTGTGTCCATCAAGTTTTGAAGGTGCATCTTATGTTCATGATGCTGAAGTGGACATAAAAGGGATACAACTAAAACAAGATTCCTTTTTCATTGATTGGATATGATAGGAATATGACCAATTATTAAAAATATTCACTACAGGATCTTATTAGTTTATTTATTTAACAAATTTATATAGCAATGCAACTCACCAAACATGACTTGGGGTTGCAATTTCTTAGTAAAAGGTAAATCAAACAGATTCAGTAAATTATGAATGATTACACCATATTATACCAGATATGTCAGCAATACAACTGAATATTAAAATATTTACTATAGTGTAATAGTAATAATTTATTACACTATGGAAAATATTTTAAATATTCAGTTGTATTCCTGATATATCTGGTCAGGGAAAAACCCCGATACAATTACATAATTGTTTTCTATGAGCATAAGCTATTCAGTCCAATATAATTGTTATCCATTTGCTGAAGTTTTCCAGCCTGGAGCAGAAGAGAAAATGGTTTTTTTCTAGTATGTTTTCAGAGATGTCTATGAGAAATATTGCAGCCTGTGCTGGACAGCTTATGCAGCTGTTGCTGTGGATCTGTGTTACTTTATGCTGCTTGCTTCATTGTTCTTTCACATTTGTGAAGACAACTATAGCATAAATCTACAAACACAATCAATAGTCTGAAAAGCAGAGGTATTCCAAGAAGAAACAAAGCATTGGTGTATGCATGTACACACGCACACAAATTCATGCAACATAGTACATAGTACATAGAAATACTGTGAAGTGAAGCACTGAGTACATAGTACATAGTTTCATGATGACTCTAGTGTGAATCTCATATTTGTCAAGAACACATCAATTTGTTTTGGGCTCACAAAGACTTGACACAAGTTATTTCTTCTTAGCACAATCACAAGGAGATGTCTAAAAGGTCTCCTACTGTATTAATTCTTAATTATGTTTACTTTAAATACTACGGTACATTTAGCCTTTCCCAAGCTAGTCTCTTCCAATCAACTATACACAAAAGCAGTGGTGAAATCCAATTTTTTTTACTACCAGTTCTGTGGGCGTGGCTTGGTGGGCATGGCAGGGGAAGGATATTGCAAAATCTCCATTCCCTCCCCACTCCTGGGGGAACGATATTGCAAAATCTCCATTCCCACCCCACTCTGGGGCCAGCCAGAGGTGGTATTTGCCGGTTCTCTGAACTACTCAAAATTTCCACTACTGGTTCTCCGAACTACTCAAAATTTCCGCTACCGGTTCTCCAGAACCTGCTGGATTTCACCCCTGCACAAAAGGTCAAATCACCCTGCTTGTTAGAATTGACAAGAGATTTTGCAATTCAACACTTCTAAATGTCATGAGTGAGAAAAGGTTGTTGAACTTTATGAAACTGAATTGCTTATGTATCACTCTTTCCATACAAATTTATTATATACTTCCTTTCATAAAAATAAATATTAAAGTGTTTTAAAGTTAAAACTTTCACATACAAGATTAACACTATTCATTGTTAAAGTTAAACAATTTTGAGCTTTGGGCAGTGTGTAATTATCTTAAAAGGAGACTTTCTAGAGAAATCTTCAGAGAGGAGGAAAGAGATTACTTATATCATGCTACCCCAGAAGACAACCATTTTGTAGCTTCTGCCCAAATTCCAAGCACTAATATAAAGTAAGCTATAATTTATTAAGCACAATTATACTGTTACATATAATATACATTGGCCGGGTTAAACTGCTTGATTATCCTCTTTTTGCAATTTTGAGAATGATCTAAGCAAATGCAGGAACACTTAAGAATCACTATTTTGAAGCCATGGCGACTATTCATTTTATTAATGTCATTACTATTTTCTAAATGTTTCCCAAGTGTCTTAATTTCAAACAGTCATAATTTAATAGATTCTGTAGAAGGAATCTATTGAATGAAATAAAGTATTCTTAGACTTTTTTCAATCCTTAGTTTTTCAGAGTTTCCCCCCACCCCCAAGCTCAGTTATGATTATCTCTCTCTCTCTCTCTCTCTTTATGATTAACTCACCTTTCTGAAAGAGTAGATCTGACACTTCCAGTCCTCATAAGCAGGCTCTGAACCTCTTGAGTGCTTGTGGTCAATCCAGAGAGGGAGCCATGATGACTAAGAGGGAGATCAATAGATTCAGAGCTGGTGTGAAGGCTAGTCATTGACTGGTAACTTGGTGTATCCTTACTACCAGCAGAAGAACTACTCAGGTTTGCAGCCCACACAAGACCACCTGATGTGAAAGAATGGGCTGAGGCTGGACTTGAAGCCAAGGAGTGACTTAGGCCTACAACATCTGTATTTAAGTCCGAGGGCTTATTGAAGAGGGGGCTACTGCTTCCACTCTGCCCACCTGCACTGCCCATGCTACCTGTACCTGAAGATGGAGATTCCAGACTGCCTTGCCTAGCTAATGTGGTACTAGGGCTGGGCATGGCAGATGTAGATTTCACGCCTTCTGTATTTGGTGCAGTGGCAGCTTTGCCACTGGCTTTGGCACCAAACAACCTAGAAGCAAACCAACAACCTAAATGTTAGAAACCAAAGCTTCACATCATAATATCTGGAATATCAAAACAAGTTACTTTTACATTTCTCACAAGGAAATCCATTTTGATTATGCATTATTAGTTGTCATTTAAAAAATAATAATTCAAGAGCATTCATTCAAACTTTGTCTTTTAAGAAATATGGATCTTCTCACAGAGATAATAAAGTCAACAATTCCTCTTTATGTAGATGCCTAAAAAGATTAAATGTTCATCAAAGCTTAACAAGTATTTCAAAAGCTTAATCAGAAGATATTTTAATAATTAAAGTATTATAGCATGATTACGGACAGCCACCAAATCAACATTTTTCTCAAATCTGAACTTAGGTGCAAAATGCTAATTTCAGTTTCTTTCCATATGTAACTATGTATATGTATGAAAGTTCATTTTTATGTATCTCATTAAATTTATTCTCCAAGCCTACTCCAGCAGTCTCCAGCAGAATAAAATAGATTTCTTTTGTGAACTGCAGAAATTTGCATTTCTAAAAGATCTAAAATAGTCTGCCATTCTATAAATTCTGCAGGAAGGCTTTTCTAAATTTACAGTTTATTGAATGGTAATGAAAAGCAATATACACAATATTTATTTATACTGTAATAAAAGCCACAGTGGTAAACAATTCCTAAGTAAAATGTTGTATTGGTGACTGGCCACAAGAGGGTAGTCCCAGCTTTCTTTCAAGATTATTGAGTATTTTTGATAGAACAATTTGTCCTGATAAATTGAGTCAGGCTTTCATATCCAGAGATTGCCAATGGGATTTAAAATTTTCATTCTTATTTTTTTGAGAATGTTTCTGATGAAAATACTGTGGTTTCAAAAATCTCCAAATCAAGATGGGCTGCATATTTTTGCACAATTTGCAACATAATAGAATGATTAAAGATAAGGAACATTATACTTAGATATCTCAGGCATCTGCTCTGGTTTCTACAAAACTCTCTCCCTACCTTACTAATATATGCTTTTTAAAAAATACGTTCGTTTTCTTAAAAGAGAAGTTAGAGAAGCAAAATGCTACCCTTCAGTTTCTTTGTGTGCCCCATCTAGATTAATAGGGCTTCTCAGAAAATAAAAAGTGTGGTTTAATGCAGTTCAGCCCTTTCTTTGGAAGTTGGCATATATGTCCAGAAAAAAAGAAAAGAAAAGAAAATAGAAAGGTTTGGGTGACAGCAAGTATCTTCGACTTTGGCATCCAGTAAAATGATACAATAACTGTAATTAGACATAAAGCTTCTAATGAAGCATTTTTGTGACTGCATCTATGGCATGTTGTAAAATGTATAATTTGTCTTTCATTGTGTATCTAATATGATATTTAGAAGATAATTTATAATCCATAAATATAAAGAAATGTTTATTTTTTTAATGAACATTCATCCACTAGTTAGCTATTATGAAATTATGAAATTTACAACCCTACCACATATGGGATCCTTAATACTATGCTATTCCTAGTCAGATATCAGCCATCCAGAGGCAAGTAAAAGCAGGCTTCCACTTATATTTTCTTGAATAGATAACTATTCTGGAGTAGATTTCGCCAGTTAAATTATGTTGATACAGGTCTTCTCCTGTCTGGCAACAGCTGTTTATAATTAGATTTAGACACTCTTTTATATTTTTCTGCCCACTGAACATTTGATGAGCATTTCATAGCTTCCAAAAAGAGAAAATTGATTGCAACTATTTGTAGATGTCAGACCAACTTTCAACCTAATTGGAAGTTCCAAAATTATTTTGTTAGTCAACATTTCATTTTAAATGTTGTAGAGATATAATAAGTTGGGAGAAAGTCATAGTTTCACTCTCTCTGAAAGGGAGATGGGTAAGTTTCAAAATTGATGAATAAGTAAAATAAAATTAGTTTGCCTAAGTTTTCAACATATTTCAAAGCAAAGCATTAGCTCCTAGCCAAATACTTATAGCTATTTTCCAGGAATTTCTCATGAGCCCTGCATAGAGAAATAAAGCAACTTGCAATGTATATATTCTGATAAAATGATTTATTTGAATGTACTATTATATCCTTTCTTCATCTTCTTGACCTTTCCTTAAGACAAACATACACTGTACACTGTGTTAATTTCTGAACTTCAGAATTATTTCGGAAGGAAACAGTGAACAGATGTAACTAAAAACTCAAGATGTGAAGAAGTACCTGAATTTCTTTCTAACTGCTTTTTGACAAGCCTTGTAAACTTAAAAAGAGTAAACCAAATTCCTTAGAAATACTATAAGGAGTACTTGAGGAAACATATAGGCATATGCCCACCTGAAAACCATCACAGATCCGCTGTTAGACACCCTGCAATTTGCATGCCAAGCAAATAGATCGACAGATGATGCTGTTAATATGACTCTGC
Organism: Thermophis baileyi; assembly: GCA_003457575.1. NCBI lineage: Eukaryota > Metazoa > Chordata > Lepidosauria > Squamata > Dipsadidae > Thermophis > Thermophis baileyi. The sequence continues at coordinate 536,619 of QLTV01003290.1, read as the reverse complement.
ACTACATCCTACAACATCTTGAATCTCCAAAGACCTATGCAAGGGTCCTCTTTGTAGACTTCAGCTCAGCATTCAATACCATCATTCCAGATATTCTTCTAACTAAACTAAATCAGCTAGCTGTACCTGACCACACTTGTAAATGGATCATAAGCTTCCTAACAGACAGGAAGCAGCAGGTGAAGCTAGGCAAAATCACATCAGATATCTGAACAATTAGCACAGGAGCCCCCAAGGGCTGTGTGCTCTCTCCTCTTCTCTCTATGCACCAATGACTGCATCTCAAAAGATCCCTCTGTTAAAGTACTGAAGTTTGCAGATGATACAACAGTGATTGGTCTCATTCGAGACAATGATGAATATGCATACAGATGGGAGGTTGAGCCTTGTGGTGCAACCAGAACAATCTTGAACTAAATACACTCAAAACCGTAGAAATGGTGGTAGATTTTAGGAGAAACTCTCCTATACTAAAACTCTCCTCTTACAATACTAGACGTATCAACAGTAGAGACCTTCAAGTTTCTAGATTCTATCATATCTCAAGACTTAAAATGGACACCTAACATCAAAAAGTCATTAAAAAAGCACAACAAAGAATGTTCTTTCTGCGCCAACTCAAAAAGCTCAAACTGCCCAAGGAGCTGCTGATTCAGTTCTACAGAGGAATTATTGAGTCTGTCATCTGCACCTCTATAACTGTCTGGTTTGGCTCTGCAACCAAACAAGACAGACACAGACTTCAACAGATAATTAGAACTGCAGAAAAAACAATTGCTACCAACCTGCCTTCCATTGAGGACCTGTATACTGCACGAGTCAAAAAGAGGGCTGTGAAAATATCTACAGACCCCTCACATCCTGGACATAAATTGTTTCAACTTCTACCCTCAAAACAACCCTATAGGGCACTGCATACCAGAACAATTAGACAAAAGGACANTTATGACTAACTTATGACTATAACCATGTTGCTTGTATCTTTACAATTTATATTGTTTTATTTGTTTCCTAGTATGATTTGATTGCTTATTAGTAACCTATGACTATCACTAAGTGTTGTATCTTATGATTCTTGATGAATGTATTTTATTTTTCTTTATGTACACTGAGAGCATATGCACCAAAGACAAATTCCTTGTGTGTCCAATCACACTTGGATAAAGAAGAAAGAAAAAGAAAGAAAGAAAGAAAGAAAGAAAGAAAGAAAGAAAGAAAGAAAGAAAGAAAGAAAGAAAGAAAGAAAGAAAGAAGGAAGGAAGGAAGAAAGAGAAAAAAAATAGCTATTGACAGTTATGTCCTCCACTCAGGTTCATAGTCACTGCTATACACTCCGGTAGAAATTGCAAAATCTGACTACGTATGAAGAATTACTTGTATCTGCCCTGCATCCACCCCCAACTGAGAATCCTAAATTCTAATATTGGGGGTGGGAACTGAGAAAAATTAAAAAAAGCTCAGTGAAGCTTTTACCATCTTCATATGAATTGGACTACTATGCCCATCAACCATGACTAAAGGCCATGATGGGAGCCCAAATGTTTCTAAATGGTGGGTTACAGTGTGCAAGACATATATCTTGATAATGGAAAAAGTTTTGTTATTATCAAACAATTGGGAAAATGCAAAGGCAATTATTAAAGTTAGTAAAATTGCTAATTATAGCTTTTGTTAGGACTGTTGTTGGTTAATTGCCCAATAGATTGCTCTCTGTATGGCTTTGAAATACACACACACACAAACACACACACACACACGTATGTATGTATATATGTATACATGTATACATGTACATATCTACCATGTTCAACTTTTACTGGAGATTTTGCATTTTGGGGGAATGGGTGTTGCATATTAGATGAAATGGCTTTTTGTAAGTGAAGAAAGAAATGCAAGGAGAAAGAGAGAAATTTGTATCAGTTTACACTATGGAAGCCATTTTGAGATCTTCTGCCTTTCCCTGGAAGTGTAAATCTATTTTGCTGTTGGAGCATGAAGTACCATAATCCTCCAAAGATCCCAAAGGAAGCCAACTCCACAATATACCTATGGAATATCATCTCTTCTGAGAAGGATAGAGAGGGCAAGAATCACAATTTTCACATAAAACATTTTTACCTTCTAAATGTAGGTGAGGCAATATCTGGGTATTTTGAACCTGGCTGTCTGAGACTTGGTGTTCCACAGGCACTAGCTGAAGTTGGACTTGATTTGGGAGAACCAGACAAGGATACACTCTCAGAATCAGATATTGCCACTTTTTCCTTTTCTTTGTCCGTCTGGTTGATTGTTACAGGACTAGATCGTCCTGAGCCAATCTTTGTAGGTTCCCTCAGTTTGTTAGTGGCAGCAGCACCGGCAGACTTGCTGCTGACATTAGAGTCGATGCTGCTGGTGCTAGATCTGTGTCCACCTCGGCCAGGAATCCCACTTGTGCTTGATTTTGAAGGACGTGGTAAACTTCGATACTGCAAAGTGGTCTTTGAACTCATATGTAAGACACCATCTTCTTGATTCTGAGAACCATCTAGACTGGTCTTTCTCCCTGCATTTGATTTTCCACCAATGGCTGCAGATTTAGGCATCTTTCCCAAAGTTGCCGAGCCACTTGTTATGGTTGCTCCACTTGCAGTGATTATTGTTGAAGAGCTGACCCCAGTTTTCTTGAAACCAAAGGAACCTGTGGCTGTTGATCGGCCAATTCCAGAAGGAGGTTTTTTCCCTTCATCTCCACTGCTTTTTCCTGCATCTGAAGGGGAGCGCTGGATGGAAGCTCCTTTCAGGGGAGTTTTTACTTTTTCAGAAGCTTTGGCATCATCTGTTTTTCCTAAAGAAGAGGACAATTGCTGCAGAAATCCATGTCTAGTAGATTTCAGTTTTTCAGTAATACTGTATATAAAGAGCGGAGCCCCATATGGCCTTTCCAATGCTGCAAAACACCTCTTTTGAAGGGTTTGCAAAGCACCTTCACCTTTCTCAAGGTGAAGGGTATAACTGGGCAGTAAACAACATGCCAGGGGGAAAGTTGAAGGCAGAACAAACTTTCTGTTTGAAGATATTCATAGGGAAATAGCCAGACACAATGGAGTCTTGACTCCTGAATGGAGAGGGAGTCCCAATAATTGACGAGAAAGGATGAAATGAGAGTTCACTCTCATGGAACACCAATCTACCCATCCCACAACTGCAAAGGAAATATGGCAATATTACACTCTATCATTATTCCCCACCAAATACTTCTCAACTATTGTCCAAGTGATACACTTCAGTTATACAAATCATCTGTGTAATAAATCTAATATTACAGTATTACTGGTTTTCTATACCCAGGAGCTAAACATGGAGTTTTCCCACCTAAGTTTTCCCAATTAAGGTAACTTAGGGAACTACTAGTCTTACATGAAACACTCTCAATGCCTTTCCTACCAGGTGTCTTGATAGTACTTCCTCCCGCTTTGTGCCTAGATGATGTTGCTCCCACTTGTGCAGTCATGCCTCTTCTCCAAGAGCCTGTCTGAGAAATGGGAAGAGGAGTTTTTTGCCCTCCTTTCTCAGTCTCCTCAAGCAATCCAGGAGGATGGCTCCTCCACTTGCCACTGTTGTCAAGATTGCTCTCAAGATCTTCCTCTGGCTTCTTCAGTTCTTCACTGCTTCCCCAAGGTTCTCCATCAGTTACTGAACGTTTTTCAGAATCTGTCTTCAGCTACCAAAAATAAATATCATGGAATGAAATTAATGAAGTATTTTTTATTTCAATCAGTGCAGTGTAGAGTACACATTATTTACTTAACGTCTTACCCTCAAAAAGCTGATCACTCTACTTTGACTGGTATTTGGTATTTGTATAGCTGGTGCTAAGTACATTAACTTAGCAGTGAGAACAACTAATAATACATAACAAAAATTAATGCTGATTCTTGAGATTGTTTTCTTCATTACACCTAAGAATATGAGGATCATATATTTAATTAACAGGCAAGTTTCAGATTCAAATTGTGAAAGATTTTCAATTTGCCTACAAAACTGTCAGTACTGCAATAAGTGGCTTGACAGCAATATGATTCTTAACTGACAGGCCATGTGTTTGGGACTAAATGTGTTTACTCAGAGATTAGTTGTTATTTCACACTCTCTTTATAACCAAGAATGTGATATGCTAAGAAAGGACTTTGCTATATCTTTAACCCTCAATCTTGCCTCCATATGCAGCACAGAACTTTGCCTTGGGTTGTTGTCAACACCGTGCTGTGATCAATAGAAAATGTAATCATGTCATTAAACTCCAGCAGTGTTTATGACTCTCCACAGGTCCTTGATCAGGAAATAGGTTATCCGTTTTTTCCGCATAGAAAGATCATGCACAGAAGGTGTCCCTTTGTTGCTTTGATTCAATTAATTGTTTCATCATGGTTTTATGACATGGCTATACCAGAAGCTCTAATTATAACTATAACATGTCAGAAGAGACTTAGGACTATTATAATTCCAACAAAGAAAACACAAAGAAAACCAAAGAAATAAACAAATGCCTCACCATTCCACCCCCAAACCACTCTAGTAAAGAATTTATGTGTTGAACATGTTAAGACAAAGTGACAAAGCATCCAAGTGGCTGTCTGGAATAAATATCCTACCCTAGACAGAAAATTAAGAAGGTGAGACCTACATGGGTAGGTATACTCTTTCTTGAAGAAGCAGTACTGTTAGAATAAGAACTGACCGATGATGTAGTATTGAGGTCATCTGTGCTGATGTTATCCAAAGTATCACTGAGGCCACTGCTGACAGAACTGCTATCATCCCAACTGTTGGAGATAAAAACAACAGAGAAAAAAAGAAATTGATATCTCATCTATTCTCCCCAGGAACTGAAATTCGCTGATGTAATTGATTTCATGGGTTATTTACTCATTAAAAATATTGCTAAATATGCTAAATATAAACTTTAGCAAACCACGTATTGCTAAAAATGCTTTGATTGTAAATAATTTACTGAAATATGCAGTTTCTATCTTTATCAAGATCTAATATAAATGTCCACAGTAGGCTGATTTGTAGTTTGTTGGACTCATATTCTGTAAGATATCATAAAAGCTGCATTAAATCAATCTTGGATTCTGGTTTAAATTTTATTCCAGTATTAGTTTAGATTATTTCAAGGCTTTCCCAGAAAATGGTGTGGGTTAAGGTTAAGTTGGTTATTCTTCAAGGAAATAAACATAAATCAAATAAGATTCAAAGAATATAAAACTGTGCTACTTCGAGTCTTCTCAGAAAGAACACTGAAAGTGAAAATAATATCAATAGTAACACATTATTTTCATTCCACCAAAGTTCTCCTTTTTGCATTCCAGGCAGTTTTCATGATATAAATTAATATAAATTAACACAGTGCTATTCAGTATCTTGCCATGTGTGTTTCAAGACCATATTTCATCTTGCTTTCTATGATCTTTTGACATTTGCCTAAAACTGAGAGGAATAGTTTTCAGTAATCCATAATCAATGTAGACTTCTTTGTAACCAGTGTTATTGTTGTTCATTGTCTATGGTGGTTTGTTGTGATGGGGGGGTTAAGGATTTAATATAATCTAGAATTTCTCAAGAAAAACTATGTGGCCATTGTTGCCTTTGGAATTCTTGATTGATGCTACAAGTATCAAGGAGATACTTTTGAAGTCTATCTAAAAAGGTGAACTGGCTCAGAATAAAGAGCAAGAATCTGATAAGCATTGATAAAAATATAGAAATAAATCAAATGCTAATAAATTAAGAAAAGGTGATGAAGTGAATAAAGCACAGAACCTTAATCTAATCCACAAGAAAAAGAAAGTTGTTGGCAGACATCCAAAGGTGTTTTTCCAAAAGATAACTAGACTTTCTTGAAGAAGTCCAGTGCCTTTTGGAAAAGCACCTTTGGGACAACCATGACCTGGATGATTGAGAAACTCCATAGACATGTTGGCAGACATATATTTTCAGATTATCAACCTGTACTGAATTCTCTTTAAAAATCAGTTTTGCTCCTGAATGCCCAGATGTAGTTAAGTCAGGAGTGCTTTTTTACACAGTTTAGACATAGGCCTTGGATAAGGTAGTATTGGTAATCACTGAAGTCTTATGTTTGGACTATTACACTGAATCTATTGATTTGACCAGGCTTCCTATATCACACGAGTGTTACTGTATCAGCTAGATTAGGTGATGCTGTAAACCACCTGGAGTTGACTGAAGTTGGCAGTACATGAAAAAATAAATGCTATTCTGGTGACAATTAACAACATAAGAATAAACTTATTTTTAGCTCTTTACCACCATTTTTTTAAAAGAGTGATACATGGAACAGAAACCCCCTAGGGAAGAAAAGTATCAAAATAATGTTTAAATGCATTTTGGAAAATTGTCGGCATGGTCTTGAGTGAAAGAAGGGGAGAAGCAATCCTAGCCTAAACAATTGACAGCCACTCTTAATTGCTCCCAGCATCATTCTCTCCTGTCTTTCATGGAGGGCCTATTTGAGGAACCTTACTCAGATTTAAATAGTCTGTTATGCATGTGATATGCATATGAAAAATACTGCCAGTACTGCTATGGATTTGTAATGGATTTCTATCTACTTTTACTGAACTGTATTAGTTTCCTACTTATTGTTAGCTGTCCTACAAATAAATAGCAACAGTGTTTTGGATATTGACTTCACGTTGTTCCCTCTTCCTTCATTACAAACCATCTGCACTAGGTTCCAGACAATTGATTAGAACAGTTAATTGTCTATTATAGAGTTTTGAGAGGAAGTAGCATTTGCATGCAGACAATTCAGGCTTAGTATAGGTTGGGGGGCTTTTTAAAATTATTTTTAATAGTGCACATTAGACATGCTTCTGGATAGTACCAAGCTGTTACTTGATAAATGGAGTTGAACTGGTGATCTTTTCAGGTTATTTGTATAGTCATAATTCAACATTTCAACAAACACTATGCTATGCAACTTAATTGTACAATATAACTGTTTGTACAATATAACATGGTTAAGTTTGTTTTACTATTTGTAAAAAATGTCACATCAATTGCACCAGTTTTATCATTACTGGCTTTTACTGTGGTTTTTACTTGTCATACATTTTTCTTTTGTTTCTGAGCTGGTATATAACTGTAATAAAGTATTTGTCTGTCTGTCCATCTATCTATTTTGATGTATAGGGGAAAAAAGGCTATTGCTCTTCCGCCCAGCTGTTCCATGAACAGTGAACTCTCTTCAGTGTATTAAAAGAAACTGCATGCCACTAAGAAATAGTCATTAGAAATACTCTGACAGGGCAAAACCCAATTATTTTAGGAATGTTGAACAGCTGCAGTTTTAAGGAAATCAACTTCATGATTCTTTAAATTTTCCTATTTAGAATCTTATTTATTTCTAGTACTTTGCACATGTAAAATGACAAGCATTGTTACGAAAATCTCTAAATGTTTACTGTGAAATAAAATAATTGTCTGAAAGAAGGGTGTCATTTCCAAATTTAAAAATCATTCTTCAGCTTTTCCTGAAAATGAAACAATGAGTTTTAGCATTTGTTATGGTATGTAAATTGGCATTCATACTATTCCCCATCCCCCAAATTCCTGAGCACAGTTAGCAGCATTGCAGTGCATCTAAAAAAGGGGCAGTACTTGAGTTGTACAGATGTAGCCACCATCTTTCGTTCCTTCTTTCTTTCCCTTCCATCCAATTTCAAGGCCTCTTTGACTCTTTGATGATCAGTTTACTGAGCAGTTTACAGATAAAACAATCCATAATTAAAAAGAGGTCATGGCAGACCACAAGAACATAATTGAGCATAGTGAAATTAAAAGTCTTCTAAAAGATTATGGTGTGTCTGCCTAAACAGGAGCATCCAAGAGGAGCAAAGACAAAGATTGTTGACTTTATTTGCTTTTTTTTTTTTTTTGGTAGCCCAACATTCCTGCAGCTGCTTTTCTCTCACCAGAAAAGACCTGGAAGGATGCAAGCAACCTTCTCAGGAAGAAAGCAGCAACTTTGATGTCCTTATGCACTTATGCTTCACATTGCCCCAGCCTATCTTATATAAGATTGACAGAGCAGCATTTACTGCCACCATCAAAAGTCCTTAAGGCTGGCCAATCACTGAATGGAAGATAATTGCTGATCTTAATGGTTACATATGCTACTGCTTTTTACAGCTCTTGAGCAAAATAAATAACAGATGGCAGGTTTACTATCAGCAGAAAGTGACTCTCACCACAGACTTGGAAGATGTTTCTAAATTAAAGCCATCTTATAGCAGGCAGTGTTAGTATACCTAATGATGGCTGCTTTAAAAATACCAAGTTACACTTGGATGGAAGCAGGGGTGGGTTCCGGATTCTGCTACTGCCAGTTCGTTCAGGGACGCACTGTGCGGGCGCGCATGTGCAATACTAAAAAAAGCTTCTGCGCATGTGCAGAAGCAAAAAACAAGATGGTGCTGCCTATGGTGCCGCCGAGAGAACCGGCTTGGGGCCGTGGCAGGCCTGGGTCGCTGCCGGTTCCAGCGACCCAGGCTGCCAAGTTACTAACGGTTCTATAGAACCGGTCTGAACCGGTAGGAACCCACCTCTGGATGGAAGAATATCAACAGCTCCCAGAGCTACAGTATAGTCTAAAATATTAACTTGAAATAACATTTTGGAAGAAGATAATGGTAAAGCCTGTTTCTTTTTATTTGAAAGAAAACACCTGGGATGAATTCATTTTGCGACCTGTACAGGAGACTTTACTTCTATTTTTTACCAAGATACGTTTTCAATTTATTTGAAATAAATATATCTTTAGATATAAACAAAGTGTTCTATAATTAAGATTTTTTTTTCTATATTTAGAATTAGGAAATCTTCTTTCACCATTTGTTATGTTCTAACTGTTTCAACTGTGTTGCATGGTTCCAACCAGGTCCAGCGTTTGAGCGGGAAAAAGCTCAAACGCTATTGGCTGGTCTGTCTGACAGCTCCCTATAAAAGGGCAAGCTGTCAGACTGCTCTTTGCTGGTTGCTTACACAAGAGCTGAAATAAAGAGCTGCTTTGGAAGTCTGTCTCCTGTCATCTCTACCCACTATCTAACAGTGGCGACGAGGGCTTGGGCCAGGAGAACTGTGACTAGCTTCTTCAGCACTTTCAACCAGCCAGGCAGACATCT
>QLTV01003290.1:482209-507295 GCA_003457575.1 Thermophis baileyi | reverse complement strand
GGAACCAACTTCCCCCCGAGATCCGTACTACCCCCACCTTACTGGCCTTCCGTAAAGCCCTTAAGACCTGGCTTTTCTGGCAGGCCTGGGGCCAATAGTTGTTCTGATTGGCCCATGCATGGTTGTGTGAATGTTTTATTTTAAATATAGTTGGGGTTTTGTTTTTTTTCCCCTTTCTTTTTTAAATTGTTTTTATGGAACCAACTTCCCCCCGAGATCCGTACTACCCCCACCTTACTGGCCTTCCGTAAAGCCCTTAAGACCTGGCTTTTCTGGCAGGCCTGGGGCCAATAGTTGTTCTGATTGGCCCATGCATGGTTGTGTGAATGTTTTATTTTAAATATAGTTGGGGTTTTGTTTTTTTTCCCCTTTCTTTTTTAAATTGTTTTTATATGTTTTATTTTTTATGATGTAAGCCGCCCAGAGTCCTTCGGGAGTTGGGCGGCATATAAATTTTATAAAATAAATAAAATAAATAAATTTACATGGGAATGAAGCAAAAACCAAGGTAGCAAACAGGATACGTCTATTACCGGTTTTAAGAATTCTAGTATCTGCAAAATTAGAAATATAAGGGATCAAAAGAGCACCAGATGCAAAGAGATAAATATTCTCATTTATTAGTCCCATAATAATTCTATCTTGATTAATGCATACACACAGAGACTTTAATTAAACAAAACCCTTAACTGCTTAAAGACAGACAACTATAATATATTCCCACACTCTTCTTTTCTTCTGGCTACACATACCCAGTACCACCAACTGTTACCTGGTATTTCCAACAGTAGCTGGAGGTCCCTTCCTGTCTTGATTGCTCTTCTTTGGACATGTTTCAATTTTTCAATTGCTTTCTAAAATGTGGTGGGCCCAAACTAAATGCAATATTTTAGATTTGAGAAAAGAAAATAATTTTCTTTATAGTAGCTGTAAATACATGCACCAGGAAATCCTCAAAATGATAGTCTTTCCAATTGGTACAAAGAGATAAAAATGAGAAATGTGAAGGCTCTATTTTCTTTGAAACATACAATAAAGCAATTGCATGAATAAAACAAGTAAACGGATTTGCTTGTATTCTCCTGTAGCTCTGTGACTGTTTGCTCAACCCCTGTGCAATCTCATACAAATATATTTAGGCAACTGCATGGACCGGTCCAGAAAGTAAATAGCCTTAGGACAAAGAAGATTTTAGCTATAACAAAATAACATTTTATGATTTTAGTGCCAGTTTATTTGATTGTTAAAGCACACAATCATTCTTTTCTTGTCTATGATATGCCTGAGTCTTCCTTTTCCAATGTCCAAAAACTATTCCATACTAGGCTCAAGTCCAAATTATAAGTACAGAAGAAGCATATTGTAAAGAAACATTATTACTGGGTTGTAAAAATTGGGGGCAGGGGGGCAGGTGGTTCTTCAAAAAAGAACAGAAAATGTGCATGGTAAATACAGATCACTTGGCTGGATGGGATCTTGAGGGCAGTAATCCTCGTATCATCTCAGACAAATGGCTGATCAACCTCTTCTTAAAAATCTTCATGATGGAGAACCCATGGCTCCAGGAGATAGATGTTCCATTGCTTAATAGCAATTATGCCAGGAAATTCCTCCTTATTTCAGATGGGAATCACCCTCTGTGAACCTTCCACCTATTCTTGTTCTACCCTAGGTAGCTAAGATAGATCCATCTATTGCTAAAGTAAATACTGTACTAATTGGGGCTTGATGGAGTTCAGACATTACTTAACAAGTTAGACATGGACTCAGAATCCATTTCATATTTTAGATGACATTTTTCTTTGATCGTGACTTGGATGAAAAACTCTTTGGATTAGTCTGAGCTGAAGCTGGCAGTACTGTCAAATTCTCTCTACTGTAGCAGATGGCACAGGAACGTGGTCAAGAGGTGGGAAACGAATTGAAATGTGAAGGCTACAATTTCACTGTAAACTAGCCATTGGGCTGCACTCCACAAGCACAAGGACAGCATAATCTACAGTATATGCACAAAGCAGAAAATAGTCTAAAATACAAAATAAAAATTACAGCACAAATTCTGTTATGCTGAAATTTGTTATTTTTAATCACCATCTGATTTACAAGAACAAATTCTTAAATGCTAGCATTATTGCTAGGCAGCTGCTCTGCCTTTGTATTCTACAGGCCAATTTATTTGCAGCACTTCATAAATCACAACATTACTGGTCATTGTGATAGTAACTGTCTGGTGGATGTTGATACAAGAGATTTGGGTGGGGGGAGGTCATTGTGTCTTTCAAGAATACACAATTCTCTTCACATAACTGTCCAGCTCCAACTTAGGTTTTGTTGCCATTATTTTCAATGCTCCCCAACTTACAGCTACAATATTTACATATTTGAAAATTAATTGCCCTGAATAACTTTCCCAAACCTCTGTAATTGGACATTCTTTTGTATAGAAAAAGAAAGCTTTACCTGTCTGCATCCACTGTCACATCATGAATTCCTCTTTGAATGACATCTCGAGAGGCAGCTATGTCAGGAATTCGATTCAAGCTTCTTGTGTATAGATTGAGCCCTCCATCGGTCATGTAACTAAAAATAATAGATATAAAAAATAAATTAGGAGGAAAAGCTACCACTTATAGACATTTTTGTTATGCTATACAGTGCAACTATTATTGATATGAATTAAAGGTAATATTTTTGTTGCTTGCAGTTTATACTCTAACAATATGTAATCTTGATCAGAGTGAATCTTGTTAAATCAAATGATAAAATAACATCTCTATAATTAAGATCCCTTATTGATTTAAATATGCTAATCACAGTTACTTTCCCTGGGTCATAACCTAACAGTAATATGTATGTTATTTGTCTGTCTGTCTGTCTGTCTGTCTGTCTGTCTGTCTGTCTGTCTGTCTGTCTGTCTGTCTGTCTGTCTCTCTCTCTCTCTCAGAATAAAGCTGGGAGGGACCTTGGAGATCTTCTAGCCGAACCCCCTGCTCAAACAGGAGACCCTAATACCATTTCAGATACAGTAGGTGGTTGTCCAGTCTTTTCTTAAAACCCTCCAGTGATGAAGCACCTACAATTTCTGAAGGCAAGCTGTTCCACTGGTTAATTGTCCTCACGGTTAGGAAGTTTCTCCTTAATTCCAGGTTGCTTCTTTTCTTGAGTAGTTTCCATCCATTGTTTCTTGTCTTGCCTTCTGGTGCTTTGGAAAATAAGTTGACCCCCCCCCTCTTCTTTGTGGTAGCCCCTCAAATACTGGAATACTGCTATAATTTTCTCCTAGTCCTTCTTTTCTCTAGACTGGCCATACTCAATTCCTGCAACCATTCATCATATGTTTTTGTCTCCAGGCCCTTAATCATCTTAGTTGCTCTTCTTGGCACTTTTTCCAAAGTCTCAACAATTTTGTAATGTGGTGACCAAAACTGGATGCAGCATTCCAGGTGTGGAACTACTTACTAAGGATTTATAAAGCGGTACAAATACTTCACATGATTTTGATTCTATGCCTCTGTTTACAACCAAGGCTACATGGATATGTTATCATACATCCCGCAAGGGTAGGAGAGATTAGAATTATGGCTCCAGTATGTATCCTCTTTCTACCTACTGTGGTCAGGACATATAATATATTCCTAGTGAATTTACCTTGATATTATCTGTATGGTCACAATGATACAGTGGGTAGGATTAACTAGGATTCTAATCTGATGCCAATATAACCTTCTTACATTCTAAACCTCAGGCAAAATAGTCATGGTTTATTAGCCCATGTCTTATTTACTTTTCAATCTTTTTAGTTTCTGTTGCATCTGTGAACAGTTCAAAACCTAGACATTACTGAAAAGCAAACTGGGAATAAACCACGATATTAAATATAAACCATGTGTATTTCACATATCATACATTTGCAATCAGTAAACGAAGAATAAATGGTGATTTCAAACATTGGTTTCCTAGTCTAAAGTAAGCTACTGTTCATTCGCTTTGTTACACCAGATCAATGAAAACCTCATTTTTGTTTAGTGCCATTTCTTAGACATTTCAGAGGAACCCCTACATGCTAGGAACATATTTTGAAGCAACTGTATGCCTAATATGAATTCTAGCAGGAATCTGCAGTTTCTGAGATACCAGACTGTTTTGTAAGTTGAAATATATTTGGCATTTGGTGAGGGTGGGTAAAACTATTGCAGCTTCCATTTTAATAGAATTAAAAATTAAGAAAAAGAAGGTGAAAATCATATTTAAGAGTTCAAGGTACTTTAGTCTCAGGTGGGTAAAATTTTTAGTTGAGAGGCTACACATATGAAACAGAGTACTCACTCATATTAATTCTTAATTATTCCTGGATGATTGTCCTCAAGGTTTAAAGTAATTAAAGTGGGAATGAAAGAGATAAGGTTTGGCATGCTTGGGTGAAGCATGCATTTTTAGTGCTTATTAGCCTTTTTTCTTATTTAATATAAAATGGAAACAGTACTTTAAAAATATTCTAGCTAAGAGCACTGCCATTTCGATCATTTCCATTCAAGAAAGGCAACCCAATTTATTTTCTCCTTTGATATACCAGTTAACACTTTTTTACATTTTAGTCAAGAATGACTAGCAGTAAAGTATTCAACAAAAATCAGCAATCAACCTTCTTATTCAAGCTGTCACCTTTTTTTTTAACATTTTCAATATGTTTTTGCTTTTAATGCCAAGAGTGTAGTGACTTCAGGCTAGTGAGATCAGTGATTTTCCTCCCTTTGTAGCCTGAACCCTAGGAGTACAGGGATAACACCAGAGAGCATCTACTACTCCACTTTATGATACATGTCCTGATAAATGGTGGAATATAAATCTAAAATTAAATACTTGTCTAGATTTGAACAAACCAGTCTTAGGGTAAAGTAAAAACAATTATAGAAGAAAATAACAAGCTTTACATATTAATTTATTAAGAATTCATCTACAACAAAATCATCTGCAAAGTCTGAGAAGAAAGTAAATAGGCTTTGCATGCTTGAAAAAGTGTATTTTTCACACGAAAAAACACAGCACCTCCCCACTATTCATTAAAGCTCATTAAAGCAGCCTTCCTTTTCTCAAACTTCTACAGTATTCTGAAAATAAGGTATGGCTTATTTTCAGACTTACCTTTGACAACAGGGTTTACTTAAATGAATTACAAGGGGGCTGTGATTGTACAAAGGCTGAACCTTTTTGGAAACATTAGCCTTAGTAGTGTGATGAAGGCATGCACATACATAAGCCACACTTTGCAAACAGTCAAAGTGTTGCATCCTTTACAAATATTTGTGCAATAAAAGTTAATATCCACCAAGAATTCAAAGCACATTTAGATGAAAATTCATACAAAAGTTTTCACAACTGAGTGCAAATATTTGTATCTCCTCCTGTGGCAACACTCAAGATCTTCAGAAGCCAGTGCATGCCCAGTGATATGGAGGTGTAGCTTCCCTGTACTTGCCCCCACTAGCTGTTTAACCCTTTCATGAACTTTGAACGTACTAAATGCCAAAACAGAGCTTGGAATCAATGAACAAGTACAAATATAACTTAGTTCTCAGCTGGTCTACTTAGAAATAAATTTTGCATAACTCAATTGGATTTAAATATGATTTACAATGTTACAGCTTTGAATCAACCCTGACTATATAGGGAATTTTTAATGTGAAATTTTGGGGATTGCTCAAAACCCTTTCTGCTAAATCCGGGTGATTCCTAGACTTGTTCAAAGATTTCTGAAGACTTAAGCAATTCTCTGGAAGCTGATTGAGCCTATCTGAACTATCACATAGTTTTGGTTCAAACAAACCCAAAAAGTACATGGTACCTGCTTAGAATTTTATTTTATATTCCAAGATAAGGAAGGACATCACAGCATTATGAGATGGCAAAATTATATTCCAAGTGAAGAAACTATGAACTTGCTGCAACCTCACTATTGAAAGTTTTTAAAAAATCATAAATGTTGCTATTTAGTCCATGACCAATTTAATTTTATTATGGTTATTTAGTCTTCTGAAAGACTTGGTGGTCATGTGCAAATTAAAGGCTCACTGATCTGTTTTGCCATATCCACTTTGCTCTCCCTATCCTGATTTATAGAAATATTTCAGCCATCATACCATAGTGGTCATGAAAAAAATACTACACCAGCAACTATTATTGTTATCCTATTAACATAAATGTTCTCTTTTATCCCTCTTTCAAACCAATGGTCCTCCCTATCCACAATGTTTGAAAGAGGGGTAAAAGAGGCCATTTATGTTAACATTGAGCAGCCCTCTCTCAACAGAGGGGAATATAAGACACCACCTATCTCTTGCCTACAACACTTGCTTTCAGCAGTTTCAAGAAAATCCCATCCCCATTTGCACTCTGATATAGATGACCCTGAGGGCACCGATAAACCCCCATGTGGTGTCAAGAGATCTCAAGGAGAGTGCTAATGACCAGATGACTGCAAAGAAATATGATCCTTCAAAATCCTCCCCTCCCCCCCATTCCTATCACAACCAATCCTTCCATCCCTGCCACCATCCTGCCCGAACTGATGAAGCTTCTTGGATGAGAAGAAAAATGTTGTCTTCTTCCTCAAGGGAAAAAACAGTCCAGTTGGCTTTTGAAAAAGCACCTTTGATTCAACTATGACCTGGATGACTGATAATTTCCACAGAAACTTACTTTCATGTTTCTCCTGTCATACCCAACGCTCACTCTCATATAAAAAATAAGTAGAAACACGCTCTTATAGTAAGAGCAATTTTTATCCCCCTTAATGGAACATATATTACCAATTTGCTACAGATATTCACACCTCTTAGAATCTTTTTCCCATATTTGGTTTACCAAAGTTTACCAAAGATCACAAATTTATCTCCTTGCTCTAATTTTAGCTTGCAGTGAGTCACTCCAATTTCCCAGTCAAAATAACTGTCCTGATTTTTGATATCTTAATTTTTAAAATAATATTCCTCAGATATCAAATTAACATTCAGCACAAATCATTTGCATTTTAGAGGTCTTTATAAAAAAAAAGTACCTGTACATTTATATACCCAAACAACACATCTCTAACATTATCATAACTATACTTTATACATATATAATATGTATGTAATGCTTAATAATATATTAAGCAAATAAGATAACATCTCACAGATGTTACATTGAGTATTATGTCCAGCAGAATTAGACAAATCGGAATAGGTTCAGAAAAAGCAATCATAAAAGTATTGGGAAATTAGTATCTAAATTCTATAAGATAGATTGAAGATACTATACAAGTTTAACTTTGATAATAACAAGTCATAGAGGGAAATATGGCAGAATCTTCAAGTGTCTGAAAAACACTGTGGAGAAAGTGAACAAAAATTCTGTCATTCCAAAAAGCCAGCCATGGAATCATGGATTTCAAAACCAGGAAGGCAGATTATGGTTGAACATTAGGAGACATTTTCTAAGGGTAAACAATTTATCAAGGAGTCTTATTTCACAGAAGCAGTGGGCTCCTTTCTGTTAGGTGTATATCATATTCTTTGTTAGACAAGTTTCTTTTATTATCTTCAGGATATTCATCATTCCAATTTTATGTACTGTATAATCTAAATGATAAGCAATTTTAGAAGACATAAGTTATAAAACCTCAAGCCATATCATTTAAGATTATAAATTCATTATAATAAAAGTCTTCAAAAAGACAAGGCCTTTCTAAATACTAACAAAGAAAGCCATGTATATTTATCTGCATCAGAAAAATTAAACATGAAAATCATGTTGCATATTTGCCTCCATAAAAGAGTCTAACAAGAAAAAAAGGGCTAGAGATAACTATAATTTAATTAACTAATTTAATTCAGTTATGAATTCAAATGAGACTTTAAACAGTAAAATATGTGATTAGTTAATTAGTTAATTTATTTTCGCTAATAACTTTCATTGTAAATTATTATAGTTCTAATTCAGCCAGGAACAAATTCACCATATTTTTCAGATGTTTGCCTCATTCCTTTCTGTTTATGAACAGATATGTGAATTACTTTAAAAAAAAATCACAATTCTTTGTAATCTCATTTTTCCAAAAAAGAAAAACGTACCCACTGTTGATGTCATCAGCTCGAAGGCTCTTCCCAAGAATGTCCCCATCACTCATGTACCCTCCAACATCAACATCAGAGGAAATGTCCAGGTCACTATTTCCTTTTTCACCCATGTCAATTTGGGGGATGTTCCCAAGACGAGAGATGGCTGCACGACGAAGAGGTGTGGTGTACATGAATCGAGAAGGGTCAGTATGGATGAAGCGACTAGCACCACTGCGAGGGTACCCTCCACCCAGGGAAGGAGCATCACCTGCCTGGAGTCGAGGACTAGCTTGTCCAAGCCTCCAGGTCACTGGAGAAGATCGGCTTGTTAAGCCAGGAATGCTTCGTCCATTCACTTCAGTTGTCACAGTACTGTCAAATGTTGTTTCCAGTGTGCTGTCAAGCAAAACAAAAACTGTTGAACCATGGTGTCCATATTTCTATGCATATGGGATGAAAGGTAGGCAAAGAAAAGTTCTACTTTTAAATAAACATTAGGGGGAAAAATAGCATCTGTTTTTAAAGATGTCACTCTAAGGCTGACATTTTTCTGCAACAAGCCAATTTCCATTCTCAGATTTTCCATATTTTTAGCAATGGTGGGGTTTGAGATAAAACCATGTTAATATATAAGATTTAAATAAAATAAAAAGAACCTTGTAATGGAAAATAAAACCTGTTAAATATTCACCAAATGACATGCAGTGACAAGATGCCAGTAGAAAAGCTAAAGTACTGTAAAATAAAAGGGAGTTTTTTAAAAAAATCAGTGACTTCCTTGTAAAATGTAATGAATCACTCATACATACCAGTAGCTAAAATTAATATAAGTTATGTTTTCATTGCAATATGACAATGAGATTAAGTTTGAAATGTTTCCCATTTGTTTCAGTAAATACATTCTAAATAAAGATAAGAACAATATTCTTAATAGAATTTGGCAACTACAGTGTCACTCAGCTGTGTCATTACCATTAACAAATACTATTGCTTTGAATGACCTGCTTTCTCCATCCTTAAACAGTTTCAAGACTAAATTCTATGAAAACTGTTTACTTTAACCCAAGTGGCAAGATTCAAATTACAAGTAACACACAATGTTTTATCATTCAGAATGGCCTCATCTATACAGCACAATTATTATGGTTTGGCATTGTTTAAATATGAGCTATACAAGTTCAGTTTCATTCGGATTTTAAAGACAATTTATATTTTGTTTTCTGAAATACTGCACTTTTGTACAATGATTAAATTTCACTTTTTGATATTTATTTCTTTAACCATATGATACGTTTTAAATCAAACCTTTAAATTGCTTAAATAACAATTATCTAAACTCACTTCTTGAGGCTTGGTGTACTACTATCTAATGTTTTCTTGAATTTTTGTGGGCAGACCCTCAAAATGAAGGAGAACAAAAAGAAGAAACAAAACATTTACTGAAAGGTTAAGAAAATGAATTGAACAGTCTTTGAAACTCTGAAGATTCTGATTAGACAATACACTTTTTTCACTATTTTTGCTTTATTGTTCCATGTATTCAACTGCACTAATAAACAATACCTGTGGCTTATTTGAGTTCCTCTAAGACTGGACATAGTTTCTTCCAAGTTCTGTCTCAGATCAGCTATATTCTTTACAGTTCTCATTCTTCTTGTTTCAGGATCTTCTCCTGCAATCAACCAACCAACCAATGAATATGAGTATGGAAAATACATAAAGCATACCATATATGTACAAGACAATATGAACTAGAACATTTCAATGTTATAATTAAAACCATGATGAAAATGTGTAAAAATGAGGTTAATCTTGAGTTTGAATGACCACATAATGCAAATTAAGATCCCATCTATAAACAAATTGTATATAGTATTGAAACTAATGGCTTATGAGGACAGGGAAGAAATAAAGTAGACTTTCCTTCTTGAGTACTGCTTGTTCCTATTTTTCTTGTTTTCTTCCTATCCAAAAATCAGAATAAACTGTTACTGTATTCGAAGTAGCCAGCAATATAATCACAGTATAAACAAAGCTATGCCTATGCTTTATGGTTTCATTCTGCTTTTGTTTTCATTAAGCCTTCCAGAATTATTATGATTTTACAGTGAATGCCTAAATGTATCATCATCATCACCACCACCACCACCAATAGCATAAGTGTATTTCTAAATTACAACATATTTCTTTATTATATCATTTATATATCCTGCTCTAATCTATTCATCATTTCAAATAGAAGAAAGTCTTATTTCATGAATCTCTGTTGCTGCCTGAGTAGAAAGTAGAACTTCACTAAAACTCCAAGTTTGCAATGTATTGATAAGGATGAAATAGTGCATATGGTGACCTCAATGTTTTGTAGGTAGAGCCATAACCTTGAATGCGCCTTCACTTATTTCTTCTGCTTCTCATACTTTTCTGCTTTTTTGCTCTATTGCTGGAGTAATGAAGTATTCCTAAATACTATGAACCTATTTAAAAGTCAAGCTTTCTGTATGAAAATTATGTTGCATTTTTAAGCCAAGTAAATTTAATTCAATAAAAAAAAAGTTGGTGGGGGAAGTCAGTTGACTTTCAGCATATTGTTTAAGAACATATAGAAATGTAGCAAAGAAAAGTCTATACATTATGGAATGTTATTTCTGTTTCTCAATATAATGATGTTTGGCTATAGTAATTTGTCCAAAGTGTCCAACTTATTTCTGATTATGCAATGGAGAATCAACTGTAATTTTATAGTAGTGAAATTGGCATAAAGTGTCTATAAAAATTATAGACTTTCCTGTAATTAATACATAGATTAATAAAGTAACAGATTGCAATAAACAGTTATATACAACAATAGGAATTTTTTTGCTTTTTAGATCAAGGAAAAAAACATTTTACTAGAAATAGTATGAGTATATAAGATATTTGAAAACCAGTTTAGGGGAGGGTTAAGGTGTTTTATTAGAAGGCAGAAAATGTGACATCTTGCCTTAGGTATGGAAACTCCCTGAGTTACTTTGAGCCCTTCCTTTCTTTCAGTCTTAGAAAAAGAACAGAGAAAACACCTTCCAAAAATGTTGCCAAAGAATACTGCATGGATGTGTCTATGTAGTCATCAGAAGTCAGGGTCATAGACACTTTCTGCATATTGAGATTTGGCAGATTTCAGAGGACCCATGTGCTGGATAGGGTCTAGGACAACTTGTCACAGCCAACTCACTGTGGCCAACTCACCATGGCCAACTCGCCATGGCCAACTCATCATGGCCAACTCACTACAGAACAATTCATGGCGGGACAAGTTACATAATATCGAATAAATGGTGGAGTAGAATCATTAAATAAAGGATGCAAAAGGAGTGACAAAATGAATTGTGAATGACAAAAATTAAAATATTTTTTAATTTTTTAATGTGTGTTGGCCACAGCAAGTTGGCCTGTGGCAAATTGGCCGTGTCAAGTTGGTCATGGCAAATTGGCAGCGATGAATTGACTGCACCAAGTTGGCTGTGGTGAGTTGCCCTATTCTGCTCTGGATATATGCAAAAGGGGAAAAAAAGTCCTGAAGCATTTATGTGCTATATAAATAAAGCCTGTAATAAATAATAAATATTGTGGGTTAAGTAACTTATACATCAGCTTTGGGTACAAAACATTGCACTAAATTGCTGTATTTTGGGCGCTGTATCACAAGCACCCTCAATTCCACAGGAGAAGGTTTTTCAATCATTTTAACACAAAAGTTATTTTCAAAAGATAGCTTAATTAGAAGTAGTAACAGTAGGTACAGTCATGTCTGGATAATCACATAATCTGAAATTTGAGAGCATGAAACCAGAACCTTGAACAGTTCACACAAAGTCTGAGTAGGTTGGTTTCTTCTATTTTAGGATCCCAGATTTGGAAAGGAACTACTCCTCTAGTTATGTGAAAGAATACAGATTAAAGCATCCTATACATATGGTTGTCTAGCATCCACTTGAATACATCCAATGAAAGAAAGCTTCTGGCTCCACCATCAAACTGCTCTTACTATTATTTTTCCCTAATATTTTATTGGAATCTAACTTTCAGTAATTTAAAATCTATTATTCCGTATCCTGTGCTTTGGAGTGAAAATGATACCTTGATAATTTTCTATGTGACCTTTTTTCAGTTATCTGAAGATGGTTATCCTATCCACCATCGTCTTTGCTCAAGGCTAAACATACCGGTATCTAGCTGGGTCAATCACCCTTAGGGCATAGTTTTTAAAGTCCTAATCATCTTCATTGTCCTTTTCAAAATGTGTTGTAATTTCACTAAATCTTCTTAGACTGTAATATCCAGAATGGACCCATTAGTCAAGGTAGATGTGGCCAAATCAGAATAGAATAGAGAAAATATTTCTTACAATTTGGAAATTCATTATAATGCTGACTCAGTTTGCAATTAACTGCTATGGTAATACCTTTGTTGCAAGTACTATTATCAAGCCAGATATTATATAACTTATATCTGTGCACTTGACTGTGTCCTAGTCTAGTGCATTTACTTCTATTAAAATTTCATTCTGTTAATTTTAATCCACTTCTCCAACCTGTCAAGATTGCTTTGAATTTTATTTTTTATTCCATAATATAAGCTAATTCTATTCAATTTTGTAACTTTTGAAAATTGAGAAGCATTCCCTTTACCTTTTTATCTGATTATTAATAAAAAATATTGAAATATTGAAAATCTGTCTTGGGAATTGATAATTGTGGTCTTGAATAATAATTTGGTCCTCTTTCCAAGTTGATGAAAAATAGTTGATGGGAGCTCTTTGAGAATAAATTGTGAGCCAGCTATATATTCACATAATTGTCATTATATTCAGCCCACACTTAACTAACTTGCTTATCAGCATGTCATTGGATGCCCTCAGCTGCTATCACATAAAATACTTTTAATTAATAGAATTGAAACACTAATCTGGTCTACATTTCTTAAAGATAGTTTGTTCAAGTTTTAGCAACATGAAAAATTGTATCTATGCCTGGGGATTCACCATATCTTCCAACTAAAAGGATATAAAGTGGAATTGTTGGTGTTTAAATGGAGTTTCTAATTTCTACAGAATTCTCTCTGTAGGTGATTAAGTAGCTTTAACATAGTTAATCTTTATCATAATCTTGCTCTTTTTTAGATCAAAATTATATTTCTTATAATAAAACATGCTATTGATAGGGATAAGTATTTGCTTGAAAACACTATGAAAATGGAAACATCAGAAAGAAGACTTTTTCTTTATCACTCTTGAATGAAAATATGTTTGTATAAATAATTACTATATAAAACAGTTACTGACAATTAGTGTTCACATGCTTGCAATTTTAGGACAAGGAACAGCAGAACCTGCGGGTGGAGTGAAAAGAGTGATCATCCTAGAATCCCTACATAGCCACAGACGAATTAAGTCCAATCCCCCCCATGAGTCCCATTGACTCTTATCTAATTTGACTGTGTCCCAGATGAAAATCTTTCATTTACTTCTATTAACTCTAACTAGATTCTGACTGTTAGTTGAGAAGGTTCCTGTTCATAGTTCTTTAACAATAAATCAGTTTAACTGAACCTTCGCTTGTCGACCTGGTCTTTCATGCCTGACAGCAATCTGTTTAAATTGAGGAATGATTATGCATTTTATATGCTCTACACTTGCATCTTTGTATCCTGGAATTTATCTCATTTGCTGATGTTTTCTTAACAGGAGTCTTCTTCCTCCACAAATAGAAGATGAATCCTCAAAAGCAAAAATGTATGGATACTTGAACTTGGAAAAACATTTGCCCTCCTGTCATTTCTTTCCTTCTCCTACATATTAGCAATAAACAGGTCCAATCTCTGGTTTTTCTGGCACATTTTTTTCCTGACCATCTAATTTTTTTTAGAGAGCAAGGACCTATCATAAATATAATATTGAATAAAATGACACTTTTGTATCATATTAATCTGTGGATGACCTCAACATTATATGACTATATGTGACTACAGAAATATATAGCTTTGTTTATGTTTGTATTTTGCCCTACATCCAAAGCATATAGGAGTTTGTATGTGTACATCCTAACTTAATTGCAAATATAATGTGCAATACCATATAGTTGACATAAAAAGTCTACACATACCTGTTAAAATATCAGGGTTTTCAGATATAAAAAAAATCGGAAGATAAATCACTTCAAAATTCTTTTCACCTTTAATATAATATATAAGGTGCACAGTTCAGTTGAAAAACAAACTGAAATCTTTTAGGGAGAAAATAATAAAAATGTACACTGTCATGGTTGCATATATGTGCACACCCTTTTATGAGTAGGCATATGACTGCATTCAGAATTAACCAATCACATTCAAACTGATGTTACATAGTAGCCAGTACACATCTGCCATAATTAAAGTTATTCTGACCAAAACCATGTAACATTCAGTAGGATTTGTCTGACATTTATTCAGTTGCCTTTCCCAGCAAAAGCCATGGTTTGAAAATTGCTTACAAGATCAAAGGGATCTGTCAGGGCTGTCCCAGCTTGGGCATTTAGGAAAGAAAGACCCTCGATTTCATTTGTAGTGATTTACTTTACTTTTACTTTTACTAAAGCCAGATGGTAACATAGTAAGCAAGGTGTTTTGGTAACAGCCCTAAAATTTGGTGCCTTTTGGTGGGTGTTTGCATTCTGTTCTCACACTTCTGCTCTTGGATCTTCCAGGCTCTGTTCCAGCCTGGCACCTCTGGTTCATCCTGTCATCCCCCTCCCTATATCCCCTTACTCGTCCCTTCCTCCCTTTATGGCAGGATGCAATTGAAGCAAAGCAGGGCTGAAGCAATGCAATGGCAGATCTGACAGGATCTCATTGTTTGAAGGTATCAGTCAGGATAAGGATACAAAAAAATTTCCAAGGTTTTGGATATACAGTACTGTGGAAGACAGTGAAGGCAGTCGTTAACAAGTGGAGAAAATATGGCACAACAGTGACATTACCAAGAACTGAATGTCCCTCCAAATTTGATAAAGAATCAGAGAGGCTACCAAGAGACCTACAGCAGCATTAAAAGAGCTGAAGGAATTTCTGGCAAGAACTGATTGTGACAACAATCTCCCATATTCTTCATATGAATGGGCTGTGAGGTAAGATGGCAAGATGGAAGCCTTTTGTTACAAAGAAACATATCCAAGCCTGACTACATTATTTTGCAAAAACCTACATCAAGCCTGACAAAAGGACATTGGAAAATGTGTTATGGTCTGCAGACACCAAGGTTGAACTTTTTGGCCATAATTCCCAAAAGTATGTTTGGCACAAAAACAATACTGCACATCACCAAAAGTACATCATACCCACAGTGAAGCATGGTGATGGCAGCATTATGCTTTGAAGATGCTTTTTTTCAGCTGGAACTGCTTTAGTCAAGGTGGACAGAATTATGAACCATTCCAAATATCAGTCAATTTTGGCACAAAACCTTTCGCTAAAATGCTGAAGATGAAGACAAATTTCATCTTTCAACATGATAATGACCCAAAGCATACCTCCAAATCAACAAAAGACTGTCTTCAACCAGAAGAAGATTGAAGTTATAGAATGGCCCAGCCAGAGCCCAGACTTCAATCCAATTGACAGTCTGTGGGGTGACCTGAAAAGGACTATGCATAGGAGATGCCTTTGCAACCTGACAGATTTGTAGCACTTTTGCAAGAAAGAGCAGGCAAAGATTCCCAATGTTAATTGCCTCCTAGTCCAAAAAACTGAATGCTGTCATTAAAATCAAAAGGAGCTTCAAGAAAGCATTAGTTTAAGGGTGCGGTTATTGTGTGTTTTTAATTGTTATTTTTCCCAAAAAAGATTTGTTTTTCAGTTGAATTGTACAACTTATATGTTATATTGTAAGTGGAAAAGATTCTGAAATGATTTATCTTGGTCAGGGTTTTTTTTGGTTTTTTTACATCTGGCATTTTAACAGGGGCGTGTAGACTTTTTATATCCATTGCATAGAGATAGGAATAGTGAACAACACTCATGAAGGACTCTTTTTCATGTTCAGACAGCTTAGAGACAAGAGGTCACATTTCTTTCTATATTATATGGATTAATGATATAATATAAGTGAAATGAAATGTCATTTCTTAATTTCAAATGGATAAATTGAGATATATGCAGCTGTATCAGCTATTTTTACCGTATTTTGTTCCAACATTCTCTCATTAAAAATATAACACTATTGTTTTGCATTATATCACATTAATATTAGATGATATACTGTGCCCTACTAAATAGGAATGACATAAAATGTTTCCTTCTTAGGAACATTCAGTATCACTTGCATGTACCTATATATATATATTTGAATTGCAACACCGTTATTTGTCTGCAAAAATATAATCAATCAATCATCCCTATCTAGATACATATCCAACTATATCAGTATTATGGAGGTATGCTGTATAGCAAAAGTCAAAGTTAGAAACAAGTTTTTTCCCTGATTCATATATCAGCAACAAAATCAAAGACATATTTTTCTTCCAGACTTTTAATCCGAACATTATGTAAAACTAGGAAACTTGCAAGAAAAAGGCCTTAGCAATGGAACACAGATTTCCAAAAATGTACTGCTATAAAATTCTTGAATCCATCATTTTGAAAAGACATATATCTGAATGGCGATCAGAAGTACAACTGGCTTGCAAAATGCTTTACAACCCCTATATTTTTGATAAGTCATAGCAACTTGCTTACATCGATGTAGATAAGATGTAAAGCCTTCAGACCCAAGATTCTGTTTTAATGACATTACACAGGGATATTATTTTTGAATTAAATATTTTGAAAGTAGAGCAGAAGGTAAACCATGATATTGCCTAAATAAAAAAAGCTTTGGTAAGTTTGATAATTAATTTTTTTTATATTGATGAAATGTAAAATTATTAATATAGAATAAAAATAGTTGTGAATGAATTGGCAGTCATTCTGAGAAGATAGAATTCACATTAATATTTAGAGCAAAAAACCAAGAAGGCATCTTCATACCATCCTTCCCAAATTGAGGTAGAAGGGAAAGCTAGCATGACTGTCAAATACTCCCATGTGTCAAGCTCAAACAGAAATCAAATTGCTAAAGTTTTTCTATTTTGCTGCTTCAAGATTAGTTTAATATAGCTATATTTTAAGAAGAAAATTGTGTGTCATCGCTGGCATGCCTTCAAAATGCCAAAAAGTTTTTAATCAATGAAGTCTGTGAATCTAACAGAAAAAAAGAATGTGATACACCCTGCTTCATCATACTATATAGACAGAAATGTGCGGTAAGTATATTGTAAAAGAATAGTAAGATTATTATTAACCAAGTCTCTTCCATGCAATACATGATCGCTTAGTAACTATTTTATCATGTCAAACAGAAGTTAACTTACCCAAATAATCATTGTAAAGTGCTTGTTCTAAGTCTCCAAGCATTGTTCTTATAACATCCTCATCAAGCTGTGCAGTCCCTTCACGTAAACAACCTTCCTCTTCCACCACCCAGTTTTGGCTAGTAATTTTTGACTTAAAGGGCACATCTTCTTCACTCAACTTGCTTGTCTCCCCTTGAACAGCTTCATCAACCAGGTATCCTCTGAGCCTTTTGCATGAGGCTCTGGGTCCAACAGGTGGTAGTTCTTCCATTTCCCATGGTGACTTGTTGCTGGCATGGTAAAGGGAGTGTGCTGATTTTGACAGCGCTTTAGAAAGTAAGCCTCTACTCCCAAGCTCTGACTGATGAAGAACATGGCTAGACTTTGAGGCACTGCCAAACCAGTTTTCTCTGCATGAAGATCTCTTTTTTTCGGCTTCATTTAGGAGAGTAAGATTAGTCAGAGATTTCTGTTTCTGGAGACGAGCACCTCTGTTTCTTGCATCCTTGCCTCTGAACACTGAAAGTTCAGCAGATCGTTGCATAGTTTTATCCAAAGGCTCAACACAAATTAGATTTCACATTTCTAGCTGTAGAGAAGGCAAGATCTTTCAGCAATAGAACGAACCTTTCAGCAGTACCCAGTTTACATGCCTGTAGCTCCTCATTCCTCCGGTGTCAAAAAAGCACAGCATAAGCATTCCAGAGTGCAGGCTGTTAAGGGCTAGACAGGCACAGTCATTTTGATTCTTTTCATGCTAAGCTAGTCTTTTCCAGTCCTGTTAATCTACAATGTTATAATCATTTTAGAGGAATTTCTTTCAAGCAGAAGATAGTTGCTTAAACAATCTACTCCAGCACAGAAATAAACATAAAAGCCAGTGATGTTTCCCTCTTATCATCCAATCATCATTCTCCTTCGGATTGATAGGACTGCATCCCTCTCTGTGGCTGCTGTTTTCTGAAATCCAAAAGTAAACTGCAAGTGCCGATGACCGTCTTCTCCCAGGCTCCCTCACCAGATCATGACTGATTCCCGCATGCAGATCTTTACTTTGGATGGCTGATAGAAAAGCAAGTGCAGCCAAGCACGTCAGAGCTCAATAAGACCCAAATTAACCAAGGAAGCAAAGCTCTGTGAAAGCTTCCTTGCATTTTAGTATTCAACGTGAATTCCCAGATCTATGGCTGTTCTCTGTAACTGCAGTGAATACTGCTGGCTGCCATGGCAGCAAACAGCTTGGCAAATTAAAACAGAAGGACCCAACCCTCTGCAATTCTACAAATCCTGAGTTTAAGGATACAGCATAAGCTAAATGGGATGAACATTAACTTAACACTCCCTGGAATGCCTGCCTTCCTTCCTTCCCTGGCTAAAGTTGAAGTGGCTTTTGAATCTTGCAATATACTGAAAAGGTCTCTTCCTATAGTGTAATAGAGAATTTGAGGAAAAAGCAATATCCCTTTATATGGAAATGCTAGAAAGAGAAAGAGATTTTGTTCCTTTTATACAGTAAAGCTTTTAATTTCTGATTCATTATGAAATAATTAGAAATGTTAAGAAAAAATAAGTTTTTGGAATCTGCTGAAAAAAATCAATGTCAGATGGAACTGACTACCAAGTCCCAAAGTAGAAATCTTAGGTAAGGAAAAAAAGTATACACATTTGCATAAAATATATGTGCATAAAGGTACCTTAAGAAGAGAGAATATAGTTCTTCCCAAAATTTAATCTTGCATCTAAAAACTGCACAATTATATATGAGATATGAAAAGATGCATATGTGATTTAAGATTACTTTTGATTAGTCTTTAGCACAGATTTAAAAATAAATCTTATCTGACAAGCTGAAATACATTTGTAACACTCAGCCATACCTATAGATATACAAAACTTCCAGAACAAAAATAATACTAATAAAAATGTTCCTACAAATGAAAAAAGAGATAGGAATGAATTTTCATTAACTTCTTGAAAAATTGTGCAATTTCACCAAAAAAATATTGGCTTTACCCCAAGGTGCATGTATATACCTAGCCTATAATTTGAAGTGTGTACCAATTTTCTGCCAAACCTCAGACCAGGTACAATTATAAATCTCTATTCTACTGAATATTCTATCTTGCTAGCTTCAGCCTTAAAACATTATTTAAACCTTGCTTAAACCATGCTTTGCATTTTGATTAGTTCTGACTCTAATAATTAATTTCCGATTTAAAGATATTAGAAATAATGTGTGATCTTGGAATTTTCCAATAAACATGATGGGAGAAGCAACATGCCTATATTAATTCTCAATAATACAGAAAATCATATATATAATTCATGGATAGTTTTTGTATGCACATTATATACTTTAGATGAAATAACTAGTTTAGGAATCAATTGCATTCAATCATAATTCATAAAATGCAATATGCCTTCGTTTTTGGATTTCTCCTTGCAGAGAATTTTAGAACTTTTGAAGCAGCTACTCTGACAGCATGCTTAAAGAAGTAATCTTATTCTATTTAGCCTATAACTTTTGTTCTGTTACCCACATAATATCTTAAATAAAATATATGACTAAATGTAGCATGTTGCTTATGTCAAGATATATGAACTACTGCAAATATTTTTTTAAAAAATTAATTTTATAGGTCCTCATCAAGCATTCTATCCATCTGCAGTATAAAGGCATAATTAGGGCTCCATCTGGCAAGTATAAAAGATAGGAATGTGTAATTAACCCAAACTTGCTCTTTTTGGGGTAATTTACAACACAAATTATACCTTGTTTTGAAGAAAATATATGACCTGAGTTGACCACTAAATATCTAAAAAAAAAAAAAAAGAATTTGCAAGTGCATTTCAATGAACCTTAGACTTTACTTATATATTACCGGAATACTGCCTTTAATCTAAAATAGTGCTGCACGCACGCACGCACGCACGCACGCACGCACACACATGTCTGGGTTGAATAAATAATAGCTAAGTACACAAAACTGTAGCATATTTCCTCAAATAAGAGAATATAACTGCATAGCATAATATTTAAATAGACATTTATAGTAGTCAGGAGTTGAGCAATGGTGCTGGCACAGTAGTAAATTAAAGAACTGAAGCAATAATGAATACAAATGCAAAACCTTTTTAACAAGAAAAGCTCATCTTCCCAAGGTATAGAAGAAATGATTTTTGACTTTGGATTACAAACATCTATCCACA
The DNA here is from genome assembly GCA_003457575.1 of Thermophis baileyi. NCBI lineage: Eukaryota > Metazoa > Chordata > Lepidosauria > Squamata > Dipsadidae > Thermophis > Thermophis baileyi. The sequence goes on along the minus strand of QLTV01003290.1, from coordinate 486,585 downwards.
CAAATATATATTTTTACTATCCGTCTGTCTGTCTCTCCTTCTCTCCTTCTTTCTTTCTCTCTCTTTCTCTCTCTCTCTCTCTCCCTCTCTCTCTCTCTCTCTCTCTCTCTCTCTCTCTCTCTCTCTCTCTCTCTCTCTCTCTCTCTCTCTCTCTCTCTCTCTCTCTCTCTCTCTCTCTCTCTCTCTCCCCCTCTCTCCCTCTCTCCCTCTCCCTCTCCCTCTTTCTCTTTCTCTCACACACACACATACATACACACACATACCAGGCTCATGAAAGGGTCAATTAACCATGGGTGAATTTTATGCAAACCAGCAGTCAAAACAGTCAGTTCTTTTCTTTATGTTTTAATGGGTTTAAGCCATGTAATATACTGAGAGAAAAACAATGAAACTGTTTAATATATAAAGTAAAAACAAAATGCATAGCATCAGTTCAATATTAATGGCTACTAACAGAGCATGTCAATGTCATAGCTCCCATCCACAGACTTGATTTAACAGACTTTGTAGACAAGAGTCAAAATCATTATCTCACCCCTTCCCCCAAGTTATGGATATTTTTGATACATAGGAAATTGTTTAGATAATTTCCATATGCTAACTTTAAAATGCATTTTATTTACATCGTTTATATAGTGATCAAATTATGCAAATGATATAGTGTAATATGTAATATGATATAATTAGCAAATGATTTCAATCACTGCAAATGATGTACTTTTGGATTTAATGGACAGGAATAACTGATAGCCTGTGACCCCCAAGTGGTCTATTAAAGTAAGATTTCACTGTTGAAACAATAAAAGGCCAAGTCTCTTATCTTTCATGCTGGACTATAAACACAGCATCCACTGGCCGGGATAAAATGAATGGAATAAGAATGCTTAAACATTGCATCCACTCTGGTACGTCCTTTTTAAGAAAGCAGGAATGCTTAAATCCACTGTGACTGTCATCAGAAATAATGATATCTCATGAGAAATTCCATTATCATGATGGTAAGATGCCAAATAGCTAAACATTTTGTTTGTTGTTGCTTTTGCACATCAGTTTATTCAAGGAACAACAACAAAAACCCTGCAGATAATATCAAAATCAGCATGACAACATGCATACAAACAGGAAACAATAATAAATATTCCCTGATGATGAAATATTCATATACATAAAAAGCACCTACTCCATAAGTGAACTATTCAAAAAACAATGTTCATTAGATACCACATGTGAATATTTGCAACCTGCTGTTCAAGTAAAAATCAACCTATTTTAGCAAAGATTTCACATTCTAGTCTCTTCTGATTCAGACATCTGTTTCCTACCTCCAGAAATTTCTACTTACCTTGAGCATCTCACTATCACTAAAGTAGTAATAAGCTTCCTATAAAGTCCATTATTCTTTTTCACACTTTCTGTGATAGACTGGAGCAGAAATGGAAAACCCATTACAGAAAGAAGACTGATGTGTCTCTCTCAATAGCCTAATAGCCTGATGATTTCTGTACAATTCAGTGTTGCAATGGAGTACGCACAGGAATGTTGTAAGCACTTTTATATCTAGACTTTTGTGTGTAAGTTCCTATGAACATATTGCATATTTGTAAACTCAGATGGTGGGCTGACGACTATTTGTTTAAACTAAATGTAAAAATTATATTAGTTGTACAGGGGAAAAAATACTCAAATTCTGGCCAATTAGAAAATTCAATTTTTAATGAAGTTATCAGCAATTTTAAATAAATAATTTAAAAAAAAATCAGAATCAGACTGGAGAATCAGATTTTACTGATATATATTAGGTTAGACCACCCTTGTATTACCAATGGAAAGAACAATCTTTATAGAAAATCCAGTTGCTCCTGAGCTTAAGTCACTACAAACTCAGTGATAACAGAACTTGGAGTAGAAGAAGAATAGACATATAAACACTAATGGTGGAAAAGAAGTGATTGCCAACCATTTCCAAGTCTACCCTTATATGGCAAATCTATGCAAACAAAACTCATTGTGTTTAGCAATGCATCCTCCAGGTAAATTTACAGATTTAATCTGATTAAAATGTAAATTCATACAAAGAATATATAACAATAATTGCCTCCTGAAATACAAAGTGTTCTAGCTCGGTAGAACAGCAGGGTCAGGGACTGAGGCGAGACGGTGTTAGCACGAATCCGTTTAATAGAACATCTGTAACATTAACAACAGCTACGGCAACAAGAACGAAGGAACTTTCTGTCAGCCGCTATTTATATAGTGGCTGTCAAAACAGCCAGCCAGTGGCGGGGCTGTAACTTTCCCGCCGGCTGAGCTGTCAGTGAGCAGCCAATAGGAAAATAGTTGCTAGTCACTAGGCAGATTTAAGCGTGGGGACGCAGCAAAAAGTGTGTGTCAACTTTACGTTTATGAGACATTTATATGCACATTACATAATTTTTCATATATATATGTGTTCATGTATGTATATATAATAGATAAATAGATTACATGTAAACTCAAGGCAAAATGTTTCTATTTGGTAGAACTTTTAGCATTAGGAATCACTTATTTTGGTTGAAAGATCCACCAAAATGTAATTGTGATAGACATATTGAATTCCTCTTTTTTTTTTTTTTTTTTTTTTTTTTTTTAATTTTTATTAATCAATTGAAATTCTTTTTTTTTTTTTTTTTTTTCAAATTTCATTCTTATATTTTACATGCCACTGGAAATAACATTAGCTTGAAATCCTAACGTATTAGCATACTAGTATATGCAGACATATTAATAAAATTACTAACTTGACACAAAATATTTTAATTATTTAAAAAAAAATTAAATCCATTTAAAAAGGCATAGCAACCTGTTTCACACAATGACAAGCAGATCTCCATGGAAACTCACAAACACAGCTTGAAAATAATAGCTCCTCTTGCTAATTTCTGTCTTGAAATCTACTGTTTAGTTTCCCCTAATTCTAGTACAATAAAAAAGGAATAACATCCTAGTTTTTCACACTGCAAATTATTAAAATCTATTGTGCTCATGTGTAGTGACTTTTTAACACTAAAAGCCAAATATAATTTAGCCTCTGCTCATATAGCAGTTTCTCATTTCTTGATAATTCTGTATATTTTTTTCTGCAGAATTATTTTTATAATGGTGCAAATAAAAATCTAGAGACTAAGTTCTAGAAAGCATAACTGCCTGATTTAGGTGAAAGTCTTCACCTGTGTCAGTATGCTATTACTTCTCCAAACTTCAGGTGCAACATACGGAGGTAACTTCTCATACTGATTAGTTAGGTCAAGGGTCCCCAACTTGTGGGCTGCAGCCCACTACCAGTCCATGGCCTATTCGCAACCAGGCCGTGTGAGTGGCTGGTTGGTGCACGTGCGCAGTTGTGCACACACAGCCCCACTTGCACCCGCATCGCAGGTGCTCCCGGTCCCACTCATGCAAGTAATGGGTGCTCACACATGCGCCTGCCCCCCCCCACAAAACCATCCCCTCCAACCCGGAAATATTGGGGAACTCTGAGGGGATTAAATATCTGCAAGCAAGCCATGAAGCTTAGAGAGCACCAAGAATTTCACATACTACATGAATGTCCCAGGAAGTGGAGATAATTTGTACTGTGTTTCCCCAAAAATAAGACCTATCCCCAAAATAACCCCCAGCATGTTTTCTGTGGGTGTGCCCAAAATAAGGCTTACCCCCCAAAATAAGCCCTACTTAAGTGCCTGCACAGCCAGCCGCCCGCCCATTCCGTCTGGTTGCTTGTGATGCCAACACGAGGTGAGGTGAGGTGGGGGTGGAGCTGCCCCATGTGCACACCAGCTTACCTGAGGGCCCCCACAGCCAGGCTATCCATGCCCCAAGAACTGCCTCATGATGGCAGCACCAGCAAACATGTGCAGGAGCCCACGTGGCTGCCAGCCCACTTCTTTTTCCAGCACCTACGCTGCACCGGAGCAGGAGGCCAAACGACGTGCTGCTGCTGAGGCCATGAGGTGAGGTGGGGGGGTGGAGCTGCCCCATGCACCCCGCACCAGATTACCTCAGGGCCCCTGCAGTTAGGCCATCCACGCCCCGACAACTGCCTCATGGCGGCAGCTCCAACCTTCCCATCCAGCAAGACTCCATATGGCTACTGACCCACTTCTGCTTGCTCGCAGCCGCAATGGAGCAGGATGCCAAGCGACGCACAGGTGCCATGGCCATGAGGTGAGACAGGTGTCAGGGCATGGATGGCTTGGCTATGGGGGCCCTGAAGTAAGTCGGTGCAGGGTGCATGGGGTATCTCCACCCTCCCATCTCGTGGCAGCGGCACTCGAAAGAAATAAGACATCCCCCAAAATAAGCCCTAGTGTTTATTTCATAACCCCCCCCCCAAAAAA
>QLTV01003290.1:463780-482191 GCA_003457575.1 Thermophis baileyi | reverse complement strand
AACAAAAAAAAAAAAAAAAAAAAAAAAAAAAAAAAAAAAAAAAAAAAAAAAAAAACAGTATGGGAAATGATAAGAATTTTTAATTCTATATATTACTATAAAGTTGGAAAGTAATTATATTAATGTAATTGTTTCAGACATCTAACTGTGAAAAATGCCTATGGAGATTCTCAGTCATCCAGTTCATGGTTATCCCAAAGGTGCTTTTTCAGGAGGCAACTGGATTTTCTGGTTTTTCTTTGAAGACATTTTGCTTCTCATCCAAGAAGCTTTTTCAGCTCTGACTGGATGGTGGAGAATGGAAGGATTTATACTCCTTACAGACAGCTGGACATTTGCATTCTTTTAGCGAGTCATTAAGGTCACCTGGAGATTTATCTGTGTCATAAGGGTCACCTGAGTGGTGCAAATGGGTGTGGAGCCTTCTTGGAAAAGCACTGTGTTGTAGATTGGAGATAGATGATGTTGTATCCCTCCCCCTCTGTTGAGAGAGGGCTGTTCAATTTTGACATAAATGTCCTCTTTGACCCCTTTCAAACCAGCAAAGACCACATTTTGGACAGAAAAGACCACTGGTTTGAAAGAGGGGTCAAAGAGGTCACTTGATCAAAACTCAGATGCTTGGCAACTGGTCCATGTTTATGACAGTTGCAGTGTCCCAGAATTATATGATCAGCTTTTGCAAACTTCTGACAAGCGAAGTCAATGGGGAAACCAGATTCACTTCGTAACAATGTTACTAATTTAACACCTGCAATGATTCACTTAAAAACTGTCATAAAATGGGGCAAAACTCATTTAACAAATGTCTCATTTAGCAACATAAATGTTGGGCTCAATTGTGGTTGTAGGTAGAGTACTACCTTTACATTGTATTCATTTTATATTTTATTTATTTTCATGTAGTTTTTCTATTTAAGTATGGCCGTAATAATTCAGAAATATATCACTATTAAGCAATGATTATATATTACTCACCAGATATTTCCTCTAGACATTGCTTGGCAGTTTTACTGTATGCCAAATCCAATTTTGTAGGACTGATACAAGAGTCAGAAGATGGGATAGAAGAACTATCATTTTCCGAATGAGTTCTGGAATTAAAGAGATGGAAGGTAACATCTATAAAATCATAACAGTGATGACTTATAATTCAGTATATGTAATCAAAAATAGAAATATCATTAGCACTTCTTTGTACGGATCTAGAGTATAAAGTGCTAAACGCTTAATCATGAGATAGAATATTGTATTCATATGGTGTAAATAAATAAAATATACCACTAAGATGTATTTGATTAGATTAATTCAGTCAAGGTGTCAAAGACAAAATGTTTGTAACATCTTTCATTTCAAGATAGGAAATGAGACAGAGAAAAATAAATAAATCAAGCCACCGCTTAACCACAAATAGGCATGCATGTGTTCCAAATGATTGATTCTAAGAATTATATTACTAATAATAATACCAAACAGGAAAACAGCAATATGTTGTTAGTTAAGACTAATAGTGAAATGAGACCTATATTGCAAATAAGAACTAAGATATGTTGGTTAGTAGACTTGTTATCAATGGTAGAAAAAAAATCAAGAGTTGCAGTTGATGGGAAGTGTAATTTAATATGTCTAAAGAAGACACTTCTTGTGAAAGATGCCTTTGAAGCTTGTCACCACTGAACACATTTTCATTACACCTATTATACAGGATTATACTAACTGGTAGGATTGCCTTTAGATAATATTACACAAATGTGCATTTTAACAAAATGCTAGCAAGGTCACAAAAATAATTTTATTAGACAGCTCATTATAGCCATAGATTTCCTCTGAAAAATTGAAAATATGAATTAAATGTATAAATAATAAATACTGTGATCCCAGATTCACAATTGTGCTAAACTGTATCAACTCCCCCATGAAGACACTACCCAATAACCCAGAATAGGTTAAAATTATGGGGAAAAGAGTACTTTTCTTCCATTCCCCTTATAATATTAATTCCAAATGATTTGAATTTAGCTTTTCTGATCATTTTATTCACAAAACAAATTTTACCTCTGTTCACCCGAGGTCAGTTTATTTTCAAAAAAAGAAATTTCACTATTTACAGTGTCCAATTTAAAAAAAAAGAACATCCAACCAACTAGAGGGCACCTTGGAAAGCTTTGTTAAAAACATGTCTTTTGCAAAATAACAACCTGTCAGTTCTTCTGCTATATTTATGACTTCCAAGTTGCTTATCTATTGTTTTTTCTTTTTCAAAAACCATCTGCAAAGGATGGGAAAACATAGTTCTGATCAATATACACGATCATGCTAATGTGGTTTTTTTTTTAAATAAATAAAATAGCATCATAAACAGAAGCTTGTAGAATATAATGTGCTTGAGTTATTCTTTAAGTCTCCAAGAAAATATGCAGCCAGATATTTTCTCTAATGTTTAGTTTTAGCATCTGCTTGTATTGTATCAGGCAGTATCTGAAGCAAAAATTGTGGTTCGGATGTAACATTAAGGTTAGCATCATGCTCTAAGCATGAGCTTGGCTAACCGGCTCAAACGATTCGTTTTGCTCATCCTTTACACATCCTCTCATAAATGAATGAATGTCATTTTCTGATAAGTCTTGAACTAGGAACCCAGTGGTTTTGGTTTTTTTAAGCCACACAAGTTCATTTATACCTTCTTAACTTAAGCAATTGGGATAAATCACAATTGGGCGAACCTGGACACAATATATTCAAAGGTGGGTTTTTTTTTCCCCTTTCTGCTTTGCTAATGTGAAGCATGACTAAATATTATTGTGCAAGGATGACTTCATTTAACAGATTTGTAGGTTCATCTAAGTTTTAAAGGTTATTGTCTAGTTCTTTATAATGTTGCATACCAATTAAATATTACAAATCTGAACACTCAATAAAACTATATTTCCCAATGAATGACTAACCAGAAACTCTCTTGGGTTGGTAGGAAAAAATCTATTTTGATTTTTTATGAGTGTCTGTTCTACACAACTCTGGTTATACCACAAGCCAAGATATTGCCTCTATTTTGCTTTTCTCATTTTCTTTTCATTTTTAACTAGTTGTTCCATCAAATCAAAATTCTCATTACTCCTTTTATCTAGTTACTACTTTGACATATTATATTCCTAGGACATGTTCTGTAGTCTGTCCCGAATTTACCTCCATAACTTAATGATTATTATTACTAAATGATGCTACACTGATTGATCAAGAAACTGGCTTTATACTTCTATTTTGAAAATCCATTATTCTTTGAACAATCTTTCTCACAAATATATCTTACCCATTGCTCTCATATTCCAAAAGCCTTGTTGTTAACATGTGTTGCAGCTTTCTGGTATTTCAAAAATAAATTTGGGTAGGGTTTTTTTTTTTTTTAGTATTCACAAATGTACATAACTATAAAAACATACTTTACATAATATAACAATAAAGAATATTAGGAAAATTGGAAGTGAAATCAGCTACTTACAGATGAGTTAAGAAGTTAGGACAGGGAACTTAGGAAGAAAAGCATTCCTTGATTATTTTCTTGTTTTTTTAATTTGTGTTTCCATTTACTATATCCTAAATATGTACATCTTTACAGCATATATAATCTGAGATAAATATTTTAAACAAAAATATATCTAGGGAAATAATTTAGCCTGTTTGCTGAGAATCCTAGCTTTGAGGGCAGAGTTTGGCATGTTGCCACTTTAATTTCGCAGCAATGACTGCAAGTGACACAAACTGTTAAATTTACTAGTATGCTGGTGTCTCTAATTTGCCATTTTAGGGATAAAACAGCTTGCAGAAAGCTCAGAATTACAGAGCTTGTGTGTCAAATATATATCAAAAGTCACAGAAGTTATAGTGGGTCTTGAAAGGAGATAAAGTAGATTTATGCAGGAAAAAATAGATGATTAAACATCAATCAAAACAGCATAGCTCACAGGTACCTTCCATCTTTTCAGTACTAGCATTGACAATTGAGCGATATGAACACATTTCTGAGTTCAGTGTGGAACATTTCACTTAAATAGCATACATGCTTTTCTCAGGGTTATTGCCTACACCAATCTGATCCATGTGCATAAATCTGAGCACATAAATATCTATAAAATCAAACTGTGTCCTTTAATGAATAGGCATTTCTTTCCATTTCAAATTCAATCTAGAACACAGGAAAAATATCAAAGGAGAAAAATCCAACTTTTTCCCAATTTACTGGAAAAAGCAGCAAATCGAGATAAAAAATCAGCAAATTTAAAGAACTGTGGGCCTTCCGCCTGTGGATAAAATGACTTTGTACCACTTACATGCCTAAGTAGGGTAACATAGTCAGTAACAACTTATACGAAGAATTCTGGTTACTATCAATAATCTCTTTAGTTCTTTAATTGACATACGCAAGCAGTTGACTTATATATTTAGATAAAGGTTGGCTTCTTAAATGAATTTTCAGATAATTTAGTTTCAGTCAGCAAAACTATATCAGCCTGGTTGCTTATTTGAAGTACAAATACATGAATGATCAATGATCACTCATTCTCATAAATTAACAGTTTAGAAGCTCAAAAGTAATTTTCAGCCTTATATGTGAAAATAGTGTTAGAACCTAGAAACACCTTAGAAGAATGTCATGAGGTCTGGAATAGTATTTTCACAGCCTGAACACCTATAATAGCATAATGTTATTTTAGCACAGAATGGAAAAATTGAGTTATAGGACATAAAATTGGTATGATGAAGTAACTTCAATAGCCATAATCTGAGAAAAACTCAAAATCCAGCATTAGCAACAACAAAAAATTACTGGAAAGATATAGGGAAATTGTTTTCCAAATTATCTACTTCTTGAGTTTCTTCTAATTAAAAAATGAAGCCCCGTACTGGAACATTTCCTTGGGGGGGGGGGAATATCATGGCAAGAAAAATGACAGCAGAATGCAAGTGCTCACATTTTTCATAGCCTAAAAGGAGCCATGAGTCTTCACTGCTATTTTTCATCTTAATGAAACCATTGCTAATTATGTCAAAATCTGTGACCCAACTTTAATTTGAAAAAAAGCCTATGATTTTAATTCTTGGTGACAAATATGTTATTTATTTAAATTCTGACATAATTATAAAAATCCTGACATAGGGCATGTTCATCCACGCTTACATGGGATGCATAAATCCAAATGCAATACTTTAGATACAGTTTTAATGATATCTAAATGATATTAGAGAATGCCTAGGTCTTTCTTAAGATTTGTTTTCTTAAGGCTGAATGGCTATTAGTCATCATAGTTACAGATTAAAACTCATTGTCTTTGACTTATTGAGGAACACAATGCAGAGGATACAATGCAATGAAACTCCATTGACAGATTTCCTATAGTCATCTAATTGGCCATTACAAGAACAGAACAAGAATCTAAATAGACTTTAGTTATATACTGCTTTTTCCTCTTTTCAGCAAGATTTAGAATATACTCCATAATAAATAAGGAACTTCAGTCCCTTATAGTTGATTGATATTTTGCCAATTTGCAGCATTAACATAACATGCAAATGACATAATTGATATCATTACTTCAAATGACGTAAATTGCTATAGTGATATATTTCCTGTTTAATGGATATTCTATATTAACAGGCAAATTGTCAGTTAAAATAGAGTTTTACAATATACAATTTTAGAAAACATAAATACATATTTATGAGATTTTAAAAAATTGAATATGTTGTTTATTCTCTGAAATGACCATATTTTTGCTATACACGTAGGTTTATTGTTACTTTCTCTCATGACAGCAAAAACAAATCTTGGGGGGAAATGTCAATTATTGAATTATTGCTTGCAAAATTGATGGAAGTCCCTAACCCACATCTGATTAAATCAAGCAAACACTGGCCTTCAATAATACAGAAGGTTCCCGCTTAAAAGACACTTTCTCCAAGTTTATCCAGAAACCGCTATGTCATTTTTAATTCCACTATTGATGCTACTGGATGAGGCTAACTAGTTGCATGGAAAACATATGCAGGCAAAATGCTAAAATAATTTAGCAAACAGTAATTTTTGGTTACTGTAAAATCATAAATAATAATTAAGATGAAATCAGTACAAGTAATATATCTGATATTGGAAGTAATAAAACACTATAGTTCTTAATATTGTTGAGATGGGAAAAGAAAAAAAAGTGACAGCCTTTTCATAAACATATTTGATAAATATACCAGCGGGAAAAACAAATCCAGCAACACAAACTTCAAGTCCATTGTGCTAATTAAATTGCTTAGGAAGATGTCTCCATGTGATCCATTTTACATTTTCCCACTATTTCAAGTATGTATGTATGTATGTATGTATGTATGTATGTATGTATGTATGTATGTATGTATGTATGTATGTATGATCGATCTATCTATCTATCTATCTATCTATCTATCTATCTATCTATCATCTATCTATCATCTATCTATCTATCTATCTATCTATCTATCTATCTATCTATCTATCTATCTATCTATCTATCATCTATCATTAAAGACTGTAAAAATGATGTGAGTAAACCCAACTTACCTATAAATAAATGGTGCTACAGTGGCTGTATTTGGATGGCTGTATTGTTGCTGCTGAGGAAGTTGGACAACACCACTTCCCGAGACTTGCCCACTGACTGAAGCCATTGAAGGAGAAGACAATGATGTACTACTAAGACCAGTACTGGCCTCCTTTCCTTCAGAAGCTGAGAAACTGGAAGGAACATAGTTTTTCTCATTCCCTTGGGATTTTGCCGTAGATGGGGGATGGTTTCCTTTTGTATTTCTCAGTTTTTCTGTCTCTTTACTTCCTGAAGATACTAGTGAACTATTCTGCTTCAATGTAGGTACTTTTGAACCAGGTTTTGGTATACCACTAGATGAAGGAATTAGACTTTCTTTCTTGGCTGAAGTTGCTTTGCTCCCCTTGGGAATCAGGCTTGCAATTTTTGAGGTCTTTTTGGCGGGTGTCTCGGGCATCTGTTCCTTTTCATCCTTTACCATCTTTTCAGTGCAAACTTTATTTTTATCTTTGCTCTTTTCTTCTTTATCCTTTGGCTGCAGCAAAGACTTTTTATTGCTGATATTTTTGCTTCCAGCTTTTGGAGGAGTTAATTTAGGGGATATTTTGGGGCTGTTGGTGGTAGATCCAGCAGTACTGAGCCCACCACTGAAGCCATCCACTTCACCACACTCTAAAAAAGCTTCATCGTCTTTTCCACTGTCAGCAGGGCCTGAATTTGATGATGACAGAGGGGGCCGTAAAACAGTCCGAGCATTAACCAGTTTGAATTTCTCTAACATAGATTTCTGCCCAGAGGAAGGTGTTTTGGGAGCTTCAGAAAGAGGTGGTTTAAGCCTGTCTGCAGGTGGTGTAGGTGAGGTTGCAGGGCTCTGCTGTTTCACAGACAGCATGGTAGAGGTGGCACTGTGTTTAACATTCATTGATTTGCTGCGCCAAGGCTTGCTGGCACTTGGAGAGGGGATGGCAGAGACCGGCTGCTGCCCAGTGGTGGTGGGATGCTGTACATTTCCATTTATACCTGCAGATGGGTGAGGACCTTTGGGTGATTCTAGTTGGTAAGAGAGAGAAAATACAATTTACAGAGTTGTCTAATGACTTCTAATATAAATGGAGAGTAAAGTGGCACTTATGTGTTTTAAAAATAAACACGTGTAATTACACCGTTCGTTCTATGATTCACACAGACAAGAAAAACTAGAAGTGCAAAATTGTTTTGCACTAAACAAGCATACTCAGTGTGCTAGTAACAAAACCTGCCCAGGCAAGTAAATAACTGAATAACTGAATAGTAGTATTCCAGAGGTCCTTTTGATAACTAAAATCATAATAATTAGTGCCAAATTCATACAAATCTATAGAAATAACATTGTAAGTTGCCCTTTCATTTAGGATGTGAGAAGCAAGGGGGTCTTCTGCTGATGCCCGCCGTATCTACCTGCACTTCTATGTTTACCAAATCAGACACACTGATGTTGCTATAGTACTCTTAATGAACAATCAGTTGCCAAATTTGGGAAACTGTTGTAAAGGTCACTGTAGAAATCTTCCATCAAGCTGCATCAGCAGCCAAAGCCAAAAACAGTTTAATATAAAGATGACTAAAGCAATCTGACAAGAGATGTCCAGAACTAAAAATAACAGCAAAAACAATTTCCACAAGAAAGGCATTTTAAAAACAATTTGGTCAATTTCAGATTTTGAATTTACTATTTCTCAATGAAATGTAAAGATTGAGCAATATGTTTCTGTATGAGCATGGTTTAGTTTGTTACTTAAAAACCAATCATTGTTAGTCAACATAATATGTATTGTTTGAGGGGCTTGAGGTGTGTATATTTTACAGTTTTAATGTATTTTAGTATTTTTAATATATATTGTTCTCTACTGCTAACCCAATTCCATCCACAATAGTAGAAGGAATAACATAATGCTCATGAATATATAACATGTTCATTTGACATGTACAATAAAAAAAATTAAGTTAACATTTATTTGGAAGAGGAAGTAATGGAAATTATGACATTACATGAAATTTGATTTGTACTACATCTCCACACATTCAGTTTATGTGGTACATGGTCATTATTTGCCAGGACAGTGTTACAAATATTCAGTACAAGGATTCGTGCCAATGACTTAGATCAGAATAGAAAAGCACATGATTGCATTCAGAAAGCACATTATACTTAATACATTGTTTGGTCTTCTACATATAGTCGTCATTTAGCGAGTGGTTTGTATAGTGACCATTTGCAGTTACAATAATGATGAAGAGATAAGTTTGCATACAGTTCTTGCATTTATGACCTTTGCAGGTCTCTAAAGCAAAGGAAAGGGAAAGTAAGTTCACAAGCACAGCCACAATTTCATGTAGTGACTGCTTCGTGTAATAACTGAGTTGCTGGTCCCAATTGTGGCCACTAAATGAGAACTCCCTGTATATTACTTTAACTATGGGTGCTACTTAAAAGTAGTAAACTTTTTTTAGATTAAAAAAAACTTCATTGTGAACAAATTTACAATGGTATATTTGATTTTTATTTATGTGTTATTATTCACATAACCATATTTTATGACAATTAGTTCTAGCTTCAAGAATTAATTTCCATTCCTAGGTCAAGCTTCAAAATCCTTTAAAGTTCCAAATCAAGTCTCTGGTTGATTTCAGTACCAAGTGTGTTTTTTCAAAGCCCAATAAGGTTAGATTTGCTGATGAAACACACCAAAAATTCCTCTGATTTGTTGTTATAATTGAATTTCACAATAAAGCTAGTCTTCCCTCCCGCAAATGGTTTGGGAAACTACTGCAAATCTATCTCTACAATATAGGACAGACTTGCTATTATGAGGCTGATTTTTCCTAACGCTAATACTCTTTAAAAAAAATCTGTTGCTATAAGGTTAAGCTGCATTCATCACAAATGATATAAAAAAGATAACTCATAAAATATTCAAACAATATAATTATTTTAAGGATTTTGTTAAAGACACAAAAACAAATAAACAATCAATTATGGACAATTGTGCAAATTAATTTTCCTCTGAGCATTATGTTGTTCTCGATTCATTTTTAACGATAAACCGATTAACTGATTAAAATACATATTTTAAAATACTCCAATTAATGGAGTATTAGTTGGCAATTAAAATCCAAATATATAATATCTAAAATATTAATCAGATTTCTTATTAGTAACATGTAAGTAGATTTCACAAACAAGTTGTCAAAACTATGATTATATAAATAATAATTCTGTAGCCAATATATATTTTATTGCTTATTAAGTCATTCATTCAATCTATATGTTGTCTCTACCTTATGTATCTTAGTGATACATAAGGTGCAGACAACATCCAGAATAAGATATAATATTCTATTTATCTATATATATTTTCATATATATATGAAAACCCATCTGCAAAAATGCATACCTTCCACGCAAATGACAATTGTGAAACAGTAATAGTTATTTTCCAACCAAGAAGAATTCTCCAAGATAATACTATTATTTGAAGAAATCTACTCCCACCTTGTGGTAAGCATAGTATGTGTTGTTTTTAAAATGTTCTATGCTTAAAATTTCATGTTCCTTTACCTTGAAAATTAAGATTATTAATTAGCATACTTTTATTAATATAAAGTAATTAATTCTGTTTAAAAGTGAGATATAGAATTTACCAGAAGAAGGTAATATGTGTCAGTATTTGCATATCAGCTAACGTTTTCCCATTGTTCTCTGCTTATAGTTATATATATATATATATATATATATTTATATTATATATATTTATATTATACCCTCCCCCCTTGTCTAACAAGGCAAGTGATTAAACCTATGATCCACAGGATTCTTTTCCCTATCTGCATGTTCCAGGGACAAGGATATATATATGGTTTTTTTTTCTCTGTTAAATCACCAGATAGGGAGAAGAATCCTGTGGCTCATAGGTTTAATCACTTGATCTCTCCAGTACTCAGCAAGCCTTCCTGGTACACTAGCTCCAGTGCATCTTCTTCACTATCCTTCAGATATTATTCCACTGCAGGGGTGGGTTCTAACTTACCTCGCTGCCGGTTCGCTCCCTCCCGCGCCACGTGGGCGTGCCTTGTTACTACGCATGTGCAGTAATAATAATTTTTTAAAAAGCCAAAAAAAAGATGGCAACCGCATGCACAGTGCCGGAAGTCGGCTTCTGCACATGCTCAGAAGGGGAAAAAAATCAAAAAAATTCAAAAAAATCGAAAAAAATTCAAAAAAAAAGATGGCGGCCCCCACGGACCGGCACCGACCAATCTGGTTCGGTGATGTCATTGTGACATCACCAGCAGGTCGCTAACGGTTCAGGCGAACCAGTCCGAACCAGGAGGAACCCACCCCTGATATATTAGTATACCTGTATATTTCTCATTTTTAAATAGGATATTTTCACAAAAAATATCATTCTATATAGGATAAATAGAATATTTTCACACAAAAAATGGTTGCTTGATTGACTAGTCAAGAAGCATTTATTTAGATTCATAAACAATCAAGTTTTGAAACTGATTTTCCATTGCCATAAACTGAAGGCATGTTATATTTATTCAGATAAGGTTGCTTCTCAACAGCAAAAATATTGAAGATAACTTTGAAATCTATGGATGTTACTTTATATTCTTGAATAGTCACTTACTTTTTGACTTTTGGTTAAGATCAAGAATAACATCTTGAATGTAATGTTATACACACTGCTTTTAGAATTTAAAAAAGGTAAGTCTTTCCTAAATATCTCACTTTGAATATGTGAATAAATAATATATGAATAAAATATAAGACTCATGATCATATCCAATTTTGATGTTTAAAATCTAATTCTGAAGAATATTTCCATATATACAGTACTGGTATATACCAGAATAAAAATTCTGTGCCCTCATGATGCAGTTTTCTTCAGATAGAATTGAGACATTACTTCAACACCTTATGATGACTCTGGATCCCATTTTCAAAAAATGAGCTTTCTGGTTACTGTATTTGAAACAGCCCAGGTAGCTTTATGTATGCTAATTTAAAGTTCTACAAAGCTCAAGGCCAGGGCAATGTCAGGAATTGTGGAGGTATCTCCTTAGGCTTCTGGTTCAGTAAGACAATGTCTATTAAGCACTCACCTTTTTCATTTCCATTTGCATATTGCGGAGGTTTGTTTTTGTCAATGCTATTAAAGCTCTGACTTCTTCGATTTAAATTGGAAGCTCCCTGGACTTTGGTACTGCTGCCTGCAGCTGGCACCCTTGAAGGCCCAGGAAGCCTAGAACAGTACAGTCAGAAATAAATGTATTGCAGTTGCAAACATGTGTAAGGTAATATGGTTTCATAAATAAATTCATAGACCTGATTAACAACAACAACAAACATTCATGTGCTTCAAGGTTAGTTAGCCATTGCCACGGAGTTTTCAGTCTCAAAAGGCACAAATGGAGGATAGATGCTGTATAGGATCACAAACACATAAGGACCCTTTGCATTTTCCATTCACAGTGCACAAATGAGTTCCTGGATGCTTCATATGCAATTCAATTTTTCCTAATTTTTTCTAAGATAATAAAAGTCAATCTTAGTGGAGAGTTTATTTGAGGAATACACTGTGTAAACCATTTCTTATATAAATACAGGTATGACAGCAGGGTAGCTACAATGGCAAAAACAACAACGATACTTGTGGCATTGATAAATAATAAATATGTAAGCTTTAAGGCACCATAATACTCTTTGTTCTTTATCCTGTTTATAGGTAGGTATTTGATGATGAGATTACTGATTTCTGTGGCTGAGAAACTTTTGTTTGGAAATAAAAATTGCTGTATTAAAATGAACCATCTACCACAGTTCCAGTCAAATATTGCATTTGTTGGTGTTTGCTGCCACCATCTGAAACTTTCTGGTTAGTAAAGTTAATAAAAATGGCACTGTCTACAACTCACATTATGCTATGTATATTTCATGGCCTGGTTTAGTGATAATTTTTTTTAGACAACTTCAAATTATGTCCATAGACATAAACGTAGAGATTTTTCAGCATCAATGGAATTTTACTGATATTGAAGTCAGATACTTTTGTTAAAAACAAAAATAAAAAACCCTATCACCATTAGCAATAACTGAAAGATAACACAGCATAAATAGAAAAAAACATACTTTTAATATTTCTGTGTGTCTGCTTTTTAACTATATTCCCTCCAGAAAACCCTGACATTTTTCCACATAGAAATTATACATTATAAAAAAAATTAGTCTTGAATTGCAACTGCTTATCTAATATTTCCATTTCATATTTGATTGCTATGATATAAACTGCAGTTTTATATGTCTCAGTGTTCAGCTTTCAGGAGGATATGTTCTGGTAGTTACTCTGAGTTATTTTTGTCTATGCTACAAGAAGAGCAGATCGTTTCATTTCTAGATTTTTTTTAGATACACTAATTTTATGACCTATGAAAACAATCTCCAACTACCAAGTCAATTATATTTGACTATGTTAAAATCCATGTGAAATATAAAATATAAGGGCATTTTTCACAATATAGAAATTGAATAAATAAATATATTAACTCCATTTATAGATATTCCACCCATAGAATCATTTTAAGCAACCAAGGAAATGCAAAGTTTAAAGCAACAATAATTTACAAAAACATACTTTTGATTAGAAGTTTACAAAACACCTGTATAAATTTATACTCTTGGACAAACAACAACTGTTAATTTCCAGACAGAACAAATTGTGAATGAGACAAGAGAGTCCATAAGAAATGAGACTGAAAAGCTGCGACCACAGGTGCACAACAACTGCACTCTGGTATAGCTCATTTGGTGTTATCTTAGCAACTCAGACAGAATGACTTAATCATGGAGTACCCAACTGATAGTTCACTGCCAGTAATGAACTGTTTTTCAAGGAATACACATAATCAACACAGACTGAACACAAAAGGAGGAACCAGGTGTCTTCCTTTAAGAAATGAATGAACTGCAAGTAGTAATTCTAAGTAAGAAAGCCACAAAACTTAGCAGAGTGACAGGGTTATACACTGACATCCAGGCTATTAAGAGCTGTACCATTTCCACTAAAATATGTTCTGTTTCTAGCCACTTTCACAGAAATTATGCTTGTCTCCAAATACTTCATTTCATTAAAACCTTTTTAAGTGTCTTTGATATGCACTGGAAAAGCACAAATTGTTTTTATTCCAGCACACTTCTAATATTCACCATAAATACTATATCTACACAGATTGACAGGGATTCTTGAGTCAAGGAGTATTTCATATTCCAGCTTAGACACTTCAGGATCTCAATCTGTTTTACTTGTAGAATGTGTGCTTTAGTGGAAAGCCAGAGTCTTTTCTAACAGCTCTTCCTTTATGTGAAAAATGATAATGGAAAACAAATTAAAAGACAGTTGTGCACTTCTATTTCCAAGCCCACAGACTGCTCTATTATACACAGGGCTGGTTTCTTTTTGTAATGTTCCAGAATAAAGTACTAGTACACAATTCAGTTTCTCTTCTTTCAGGCTAGGCCAATAAATGAAGAAGATGGGGTTGGTTTTTTTGAGTTGGATGAGAACTCTACTAATCAATTAATCACATTTATTTTTTACTGAATATAATGAGTGAACCTACCATTTTGGCTTGGTAGTAGGTGCAAAATTGAACATACATAGTTTATTCAACAAACCAAGGTAAAAGAAAAAAAAACAATTATCTGGATTAATGCAATGTGAAAATGTGAAAACCCAACCACTGTGAACAGAATAGACAAGCCTAGAAATGAGACTAACAAGCAACCATCAGTTGCAAACAAGATTCTGAAGCACAGCTAAAATATATATTTCAAGCCTTTTCCCAACTGTTTTCCCTCCAAAGGTGCTAGAGTACAACTTAAAATTCTAAATCCTAGACTTGGATGTAGCCAGTTAGGATGCAAAATCTAAACCTTGTTTGGTACATGAAATCAAATTACCGCATCCTAAACACGTGGCTATACAATTTACACGTGGACATCTTTAAATGAGAGGAGCTTATTCTCTATCTGGAAAATTGGTTCTAGTCTAAACTGCTATTACTCCCAGCTAATGCTCATACTGCAGTGATTCAACACTTCTGAACAACATAAAGACCAAGGCTTCTTAGGTTAAACAAATTTAACCTTCAATTTAAATTGCCAATAGACACTGAACAATTCCTTTGAAATATTTATGTTACATTGCTAAGCTGCATCATAAGGATATCTCTACAACTATCCTACTGTAGATTCTTTACTGTAGTCATGGCCAGTTTGCCACTAACCAACAGAACATCCTGTAAAACCTACATCTGGAATATTATAATAAAATACCTTAATATCTATTGTGGCTCAGAGAATAAAAATGCCAGTGGGCAGTGACTCTATTAAGCATCACTAGCAAGCAATAAATTAGAGATGTTAACTGACCTAGAAAGCTTTTTTTGACTGGTTGCAATTCCACTGTGATTAGACTGAGTTGTATATCTGGCTGTCAGACTGCATGAGAAGAAACAGAGAAATTGAATTAAAGAATGTTGTTGAATATGCATAAAAAGCACAAACTTACCACCAACTGATGAGTTAATGCAGAACATGGATAGAACATGAGTAGAAAGCAAATTAAAGAATCAAATGTAATGTTAATAGACAGAGTTTCTAAAATACAAATTACGTTGTAATGAGCCGCTCTTCATACTACTTTAGCTTATAGAGAAACATCCTCTCAAATGTTGTAATTGCTTTAAAACATTTCTGAAAGCACTGCAGAATTTTCTACCTGCTCGACTTTTATGGTCAAAGGACCTTTCAGTGTAGAACTCTATTGTTTATATAAAGTAAAGATTAAAATATTTTAAAAGATACCCATTCAAGATCACTAATAGACCGTGACTTTTTCAGATCATTGAGAATGTTATATAGCATTTGAAGGCTACAGACTGGGCATATTTTAGGAATTGCAAAGAATCAGTATGACTTTGCCCAGCAGCAGGTAGCTATGAATGTTCATTATCATACTCTGCAGATAATTTTCCAACTATTTAATACATTCATTGAGTCAGAAGAAGCTATTTAGACTACCAAATCCATTCTGTGCTCAATGTAGGAATCCAACTTAAAGCATCAGAAGGCTATCCAAACTCCACTACAGCACACTGAGCAAACTAACTTTGAGTACATTCACCACCTTTCTAAGCACTTGGTTCCACTGCCTAAGTGATCATACTGTTATAAAATAAACCAGTCATCCATAATAATCCAACTCTTACTGCTGTGGAAATATCCTTAGTCAAGGAGTAGATGATTATTTGTTGTAAGCACATCTCATGCTAGCAACATGGCAAACAGTGAGATAGCAATAGCACTATAGCAATATAGATAGAAAGTTAAAGATGAAGACAGGTGCTGGACTAGCATTGACAAGAATGTAATAAAGCTAATTGAAAAGTGATGAAAGTGACAAGTGACATGACTTTGTTTGATATATTAAACAACCAAGGATGTGATATGAATAGACAATTTATTCTTTGGTCAACTTCTTTTTTAATCGCACCGTGTCAGAATGCTGGTTAAAAAAAAAAAGTCAAGCTGAAAATTTCACTCTTCTAAAAAGTTAAAAGAAACCACTAGAGAGCTGATTGAAATTTGGCTGAGATATACAGAAGGAGCAGGCAGGCAGGCAGGCAAGGACTGAAGTGGAAAGCAGAAAAATTCTGCCTAGCTGAGCTTTATCCAGATTGCTTTGACTTAATACCTAGGGTTGGCAAATTCTGTTTCTATTAGAAATAGCAAACAAAGCAGTGCTGTAGTCTAGATATTTAGCATTAAGCAAATAGGCAAAAGCTTGGAAAATGTCATGAAAAAATTCATAGGACTTGGCTAAAGAACTATTTAAACTGGTTTTTTTTCCTGAAGTAACAGTGCAACAGTAGGAAACAACAGCGAAGAATACAGAATGCAGAAAGAGAATGGCAAGACAGTTTGATTCACCATTAATTTGCTTATTTCCTTGACAGTCACTCAATCAAAAAGAAGACAAACCACAAAACCCTGTTCCATGACAAACAATTTATATACTGTAACTCAGTCACTTTCATGTGATCATATTTCACATCAGCAAAAGCTGACATTTAGTTTCAGTGTAAGAGGTAAGGCATGGTTTTCTATATTCTTTTGGGAACAGAAAATGCTTCCATGTGGAATTAAAGCTAAGCAGCAAGGGGATTGCTGTGCATTGGAGAAGAGGACTAAAATAATTGTGTTGAGGGTGGTCGAGGTTCAGCTTATTTTGCAATAAAATAATATATTTTCAACCTAAAACTCAGGCCATAAAAGCCATAAGGGAAGAAAATATTGATTGTAAACATTACAAATTATTTTTAGACTAGGGTAATGCACTAAATAAATTGCTTAATTAGATTGAAACAGCATGTAGTGCTAATCCCATATGCTAGTAAGGTAAAAAAGTAAATAGCTTCCTCAATGTAAAAACAAAAATGTTACTTAATCATTTGTAATTATCTATCTATCTATCTATCTATCTATCTATCTATCTATCTATCTATCTATCTATCTATCTATCTATCTATCTATCTATCTATCTAAAAGTAATCTCTCCTTTCCAAATATTCAATGAAATCATATTTATAGCTTCATAGGTAATAAAGATAGACCTACATATAAAAAGAATTAATGTATGGGAACGTCGTAATATTTTAATTTAACTTCATCTCAAGACTAATTTTAATAATCTAAGCATATTTAACATCACTAAAAGATTGAAGACTTGCTTTCTCTCGCTAGGACTGGGTTTTTTTTAACATTCTGAGTTGTTCCATATCTGTAGAACCTTAATATCAGGTATGGTAGGAAGCCTTACCTGTTTGGGATTTTAATTTAAGGGATCCTATAACTTAAGAGGCATACTTCCTGAGGAGTGACAAAGAAGAATATTTTCACTTTTCCCCAGGCTATTTCTTTTCTTTCATACTTTCATATTCATATTTCCTACTGCCAAAGGCTAAAAGGGTCTTCCTTCCATATGCAGAAGTACAAGCAAGCTAAAAGATGAATGTTATTTCAGTTCCCAGGATAGAATAGCATCCAGTAAGCTTTTAGGTTATCTTAAGAGCAGTACACTGTAGGCACATGAACCTATGTTCTCTAAGTTGTCACTACTATACATATCAGATATGCTTTGCAAATTTGCAGATGGGTGAAGTTGAAAGGTATTACACATGGTTGTAAAATATATCAGATATGCTTTGCAAATTTGCAGATGGATGAAGTTGAAAGGTATTACACATTGTTGTAAAATAGGGACTAATTGCTCTTTTCTTCTTTAATTACTCTAACTCCTATTCATTCCGCATTTAGAGAATTAGGGCAAAAGCCAAGGTACATGAATGGAGAGCAAGACTACTTTCCTTTTCTTCTTCTACACAGGATTTTCAACAATAGAGAAACATAGCAAAGGACTTATTTGATTCCTGCATAAACTCAGATATCAGAACCACTGAACTATATCTTTCAAAGATCCTGGAGCACCGGGGAATTGCCAGAGGACTGGAAAAGAGCTGATGTAGTTCCCATCTTCAAAAAAGGAAAAAAAATAGATCCAGGAAACTACAGACCTATCAGCCTGACCTCAATACCAGGGAAGATTCTGGAAAAGATAATCAAGCAACGAATCAACGAACATCTAGAAGCAAACAAAGTAATAACCAAAAGCCAACATGGGTTTGTCAAGAACAGATCATGCCAGACTAATCTTATTGTATTCTTTGACAACGTGACAAAATT
>QLTV01003290.1:430412-450881 GCA_003457575.1 Thermophis baileyi | reverse complement strand
CAGAAATTGTGGGAGATACATTACAAATTAACAATTTCAACTGCGTATAAAGAAAATGTGTATAAAATGTTTTACAGGTGGCATTTATCTCCAGCGAGACTGGCAAGGATGTTTAAAGATAGATCGGCGAGATGCTGGAAGTGTCACCAACTACCGGGATCATATTATCATATGTGGTGGACTTGTGCACAAGTTAAAAGATATTGGACTAAAATTAAGATGTGGTTAGAAGAGATGACGCAGCAACGCATTGAACTGAAACCAGAGATCTTTTTGCTAGGGATATTGCCAGAAAATTATAGAAAAGCGGATAGGTATTTGATGATACATGTGCTAACTGCAGCTAGAATTGTATATGCTCAATATTGGAAAAAAGGAGAGTTACCCGAAGAAGAAAAAGTGATAAGGAAAATATTAGATTGTGCAGAGATGAATAGATTAACACTAGCAATTAGAGATAAGGAACAGATAGAATATTATGTGGATTGGGAGAAGTTTTATAAGTGGATAGAACAAAAGAAAGGAATGTGGAACTGAAGAAAGTAAATGAGTAAGAAATGTAACATATCAAGATAAAATGTGTAATAAATTAAAGATTAAAAGGGAATGTAATGAGAAAAAAATTGTAAAAAGGTATAAGAAAAAGGTGTACAGCCAGACGACACACTGCTGATGGAAAAAGAATGTTTTTTATGTATATATAATGGAAAAAATAAAAAAAAACTTTATAAAAAAAAAAGATCTTAAACAATGGCAGGGAGAGATCTGAAACTCAAGATACCCCATAGTGCAGGGACCTAAGCCTGGACTTCTTCACTCATCAATACTAATTGGAAATGACTTGGAAGAAGGAGGGAAACCATTGTAACACCATGCCTCTCACTTCCAACACTCCGATCTGTCCAGAAGAATACCATGACTAGTAGTATTGAAGACCAAGATCAAAGTCTTGGGATTCTCTGGATTCCCTGTGCAGAGACAGAGCTAAAATTCAGTCTAGGCCCATAGCCACTTTCTCATTCCAAAAGGTGACTAATGCTTAAAGTTCAATCAAATCCTCAAGAACATCCCCAAGCATCTTCTGCAAAGTCTATACTTAGGATAGGAGCCATCTTATCTTCTTCATATGGTGTCATCAGGACTACAAAGAAGTTGATAATTCTTTGCTTATTTCAACTGTGTATAAGAGTTGATAATATGGACTTAAGGTCACGGGATAGGCGGTAGCATCTTGGTAGTGCTGGGCAGAGAGATGATAAAAGACAAGAAGCAGGATACTTATAGGACAAGAGTGTCTTGTACCAATTGTGCCTTCTAGCTTCTTGACCTCAAATCCAAAGCCTGCTTATGTTATACTTAGTACCCTACTTGATAATAACTTTAAAATATATACAAATATATCATATGATATTCATTTTGTAAAAGATACAATTTTTAAAAATCTAGTGGCCTTCCACTACTTAAGAACCAGTCATACTCAGGAAAGAAACTAGAACCATTTCTCCACCGCTATAGTGATTTGGAGAACTTTCTAATGTCAGTTAAACATTGGTGCACTGATATAAAAATCTCTCCTCATTACTGTTACCTCAGAACAGGGATAGCTGAGTGATATTAAAAGACACTGTCAATCACTACTGAGGAAATGTTCTACCGATCTAGAAAGATACATTTCTAAAAGAAGAGTGACAGATAATATGAGATAGAACCAAAGAGATGAGATATATGGAAAAATTGCTGGTATAAAACTAAATGCTGAGTGAATCCAATTGCTCCCTTCCCACCAAATGAAATGAATGCAGAATAGCTATTTTGGATTTATGACCTGCTACAATTGATTATTGATTTGTTGATTTATTAGCTGGATAATTTGGGGAAATTTTAATTCTCCTCTATGCCTCAAAGTTCTAAAGATATAAAATAAATACATTTTAAGTCAACAGTCTAAACTGCTTTGAAGCTCAGTTCATTCTTAAATGCCATACTAAATTGGACAAGTTTTAGAACTGATCAGATTAAAGATTAAAGCACTTAATAATCTTTCAAATGTTTTGCAGATTTGATGGCCCTTCTGGTACTATTGAGAATACTTAATGTTACAACTTCACACATATGGAGAATGCTAATGATATTGAATAGCTAGCCAGTGTATTTAATGCCTAATTAACTACTGTACCTGTTAGAGATATTTTGGGTGGCTGGACTAACTTTGCTTGCACTTAATTTAGTTTCTCCATTCTCAAGTTCTTATTGTATCAGAATATTTCTATTTTTTCTTGTATTGATGGAAAGACAACTGGGAAGTCAGTTCAGAAGTCAGTCTCTAAATACAGACTTAAGGGTTAGTTTCCTATACACTCTTGGATCAACACCCAAAGGTGCTTTTTCAAGCGGCAACTGGACTTTCTGTTTTTTCTTTGAAGACATTTCGCTTCTCATCCAAGAAGCTTCTTCAGCTCTGGATGGATGGTGGGGAATGGAAGGATTTATACTCCTTGCACATAGTTGGTAATTTGCATTTTCAAAAGAAAAAGCAAGTCATCAAAAGTACTTTAATAATTCTCCAAAGAATGCAAATGACCAGCTGTCTGCAAGGAGTATAAATCCTTCCATTCTCCACCATCCAGCCAGAGCTGAAGAAGCTTCTGGGATGAGAAGTGAAACATCTTCAAAGAAAAAACAGAAAGTCCAGTTGCCTCTTGAAAAAGCACCTTTGGGACAACCATGACCTGGATGACTGACAATCTCCATAGACATCTTGGATCAAAAGTTCTTTTAAGTCTTACAACAATGATATGGCAAGTTATCACATACCTCTATGTTTCGGAATAAAATGTGGCAGAGCTCCAAATGGTATTTGTCTCTGCCAATCCCTCTCTTTGACATTGTATCTTATGGTCTTCTTTTGCTTCAATTTAACTAAAAATGTTTTTCTAGCAGACAACAAACCTGACACATTTTAGTTCTACTACTAATTAAAGAATTATTTCTAAGAGGGACCAAGCGGACCAACTGGCAGTTACCTTGCCAGTTATCACATAATGATCAGAGGCAGTAATATAATTTAATTCAGTGCTGTGCTATTTTATTATAGTCTTTACCCATCAAAAGAAACAAAAAGACAAAAGAAAAGCTGAAAAATTAAACCTCAACTTAAGAGCAAATCAATGTCATTCTTCTGACATTGATTACCTATCAGATAGGTGTTCTCTAATCAGCCCAGAAGAGGATAAGTTTGACAATGTGCTGTGCCTAAACTTGCATATCTACAAAATGAGTATTGTGGGATCCCAAGAGGGTCAAAATTGCAAGTCACCTGTGCCAGACCTCCTGGTCCTCCACTAAACATGCCTTGACTATAACTCCCATAAGAGTGAGTTGGTGATCATTCATCATTGTCTGACATTTAAGAAAAGGAAGTGGAAAGTAAGAGCTGTTTCTGCAAAGTGTTCTTTTAAAGGTATTGAAGAAAGCTTGATCAATCAATCAGAATAGAGCTGGAAGGGACCTTGGAGATCTTGTAGTTCAACCCCTGCTCAAGCAGAATAACATTTCAGACAAGTGACTGTCAAGTATCTTCTTAAAAATCTCCAGTGATGAAACACCAACAACTTCTGATGGAAAGCTGTTCCACTGGTTAATTGTCCTCACTATTAGGAAATTTCTCCTTAATTCCAGGTTGCTTCTCTCCTTGATTAGTTTCCATCATTTCTTGTCCTGTCCTCTGGTGCTTTGGAAAATAAATTGACCCCCTCCTCTTTGTGGCAGCTTCTCAAATACTGGAATACTGCTATCATGTCACCCTAGTCCTAATCCTAAACTAGAATTTTGCTGCTCTACCAATTTAGTCACTTTGTCAAAGAATGAAATAAGATTGGTTTGGTATGATCTGTTTTTAACAAACCTGTGTTGGCTTTTAGCAATAGCAATAGCAATAGCACTTAGACTTATATACCACTTTACAGTGCTTTACAGCCCTCTCTAAGCAGTTCACAGAGTCAGCATATTGCCCCCAACAATCTGGGTCCTCATTTTACCCACCTCAGAAGGATGGAAGGCTGAGTCAACCTTGAGCCGGTGAGATTTGAACCGCCGAACTGCAGCTGAAGTAGCCTGCAGTACTGCACTCTAACCACTGCGCCACCTCAGCTCATTTAGTTATAACTTTATTTATTTCTAGATGTTAACAGATCTATTTTTTGATTTTCTTTTCCAGTATCTTCTCAGGTATTGATGTTAAGCTGATTGGTCTGTAGTTTCCCAGGTCTGGAAGATGGGAACCACATCAGCTCTTTTCAAAGCCTCAGGTAATTCCCTGGTGTTCCAGGATTTTTGAAAGATATGGTACAATGGTTCTGAAATAACATCTGCCTGCTCCTTCAGAACCCTGAAATGTAATCCATCAGGTCTGGTGATTTATATTCATCAAGATCAGATAGGTGTTCTCTAATCATTTTCTTGTTTATTTTAATCTGTCTTTTATGGTTAGGTTTTTGGTAAGTTGGGTTATAGTTTCTGCATGAAGACTGATGCAAAGAATGAGTTAAGTAGTTCTGCTTTCTCTCTGCTGCCTGTTACTTCCTTGGCTAAGTAGTTCTGCTTTCTCTCTGCTGCCTGCTACTTCCTTGCCATCTTCTCTTTTTATTGGACCTACTGTTTCCTTGACTTTTTTCTTGTTATTTATATGTTGAAAGAAACTTTTTTTTGTTATCTTTGACTTTTTTTGTTAGTCTTTGTTCATTCTGAGCCTTTGCTTTCCTGACTTCATCTTTGCAGATTCAGGCTATCTGCTGATATTCTGCCTTAGTTATGTGTCCCTCTTTCCATTTTTTGTCCTTGTCCTTTTTGTCTTTCATTTGATATATTGGGTCTGTGTAATCTTGCTAGACAATTTGAAGATGTTCTTCCTAATCTGCTACCCTTTTGTCATCCATAGGCCTTCAGAGCTAGCCACCATGATGTCAAAAGGATTAAGTGACAGCAACAAATACATAAGGGGAAGAGATTGTTTTGCAATGTCATAATGAACATATCAACACTTGCTTCCCTTGCCTCCCCACACATGGACATCTATATTCTATCCTTGCTTTCTTTGCTTTAAAAGTTGTGCAGGAGAAATATTTCAAATGTTTATTGCAGAAAAAGGTATCCACCAGGAACACAAAGAATTGGTCTTCTAAGGAATCAACCATCCATATCATTTTCATCCCATTCTGCCAAAAATGAAGGGTGTTTTGATGATTCCCAAGTATAGCTTTTTAAAAAAATCTCAGAAAGATCAAAGTGAACTGCCTTGCCTTTAAATCTCAAACTGAAACTCAAATCAAATCATGCCCTCTTTGAATCTTTCAACTAAATCATGGCTGAGTCAAAAGAGCAGCTAGGAGCTCATTGCCATATTCTAAATATCTATTCAGTCCACAAATTATGTTTACTCCCCAATAGAAGATGTTAAGTTTATTTACATGAACAAGAAGAATCTTATTAAAGTAGAAGATAATCTGTCTTGCATTCTGCCAATGGACACATCTGTTATTTTGCCTTTGGAAAGGGCATATGACACTATGTTCCTGTATTTATTACCTGATACACTAAAATATATGTTGGTCTGTTAAACTAATTTGTGAATCTCACAATTAAGAATTGTCCAAATAGTGACCACCTAGAAGAGGTTTATGATCATGAGTCCGAAACTAATTTCCAGGACCCATTTCTGAAGACTTCAATTTGGTCAAAATTGGTCAAAATCAGAATTTCCTGCATAAGGTGGTTGTGCAAAACAATTTCACCCTAGTTGAAAAACTGCACTCATTCCATTTTCTGTTGTGCTGGTTTTAAAAGCTGAATGTTCCACATAAAATCAAAGTTTGTATTTAAGCAATTTAGGAGAGAACTATATCCAAAAATATCCATCAGCCCCTGTCACAATATTTGTGATTTCAGACAAGTCTCTTCAGGGAGAACCTTTGGTAAAAATTGTCTTAAATGGTCTGCTTACATTCATAACCTCATATATAAACTGAACAACAATACTAGTTTGGGAGTAAATGGAACACTGCAGGGCACTTCTTGGAAGCAAGAATTAAGAGTGCAAAACATTGCATTTTTTCCTAACATTATTTAATTTCTGCATCATTTGAGGTCAATGCACTGGCAAAACCCATAAATGAAAATGAAATTTTTAATGAAATTGCTGTACCTAAATATCACAAAGCTTTCATGCTACTATGCTTTAACATTTTACCCTGATTGAGGGCAGATTTAAGATACCCTATGCCAAAATATTCTACTTTGTGGTAATGGAATAATTGAATCATTGCCTAACAATTTACCACGATATTTTCTATAAAGACTCACAGAATAGTCTAATAATTATTTTATTACATTTTTCTGGGTGATTTGAAAAATTTATGAACATGGAAAATGGAACAGCTTGCCCTCGGAAGTTGTGGGAACTTCATCACTTGAGACTTTCAAGAAGAGATTGGACTGCCATTTGTCAGAAATGGTGTAGGGCCTCCTGCTTGAGCAGGGGGTTGGACTAGATGACCTACAAGGTCCCTTCCAACTCTGTTAATCTGTTAATCATCTTTGGGCCAGCCAAAATCTCATATATTCACTGCAAACAAATTTTCAACTACAGCAAGAAGAATTGCCAGCAATTAATATATACTTTAATTTCTTCCTTTCTCCAGTTTTCTCCCACCCCACCCCTTATACAAATATAGAAAACTGATGGCAGAAAAAGACCAAGTGCTCCATCAAATCTGCCTTTTTAAAAAAATCTTTGTATTCTAATTGGCAGCTGAATCTTTTGTTGTATGAAGATATTAGAAGTTTGGAGGGATAAACTGATTTATTTTATATTTCCTATTGCTTGCTGTTTATTATGTTGGTACATCTTTAATTGTATTGATAATAATTATTAATATTTGTTGGAAAATAAAACAATAAAAATGAACTGAAAGTACAACTTCGTTTATACATGGCTCCACAACTGGATCTTCTAGGAAAATTGAGTATAGAAATTGAAATCAAAGAAGGGAAAGATACTTGAGAATTCCTTTATGGTGCTACTGAAAACTAACTTTGCAAAATGAAAACCTAGAAATATTTTCTTCAATACAGCATATAAAAGAAAACATTTCCAAACCTGCACCAAATCTGGTTTTAATACATGGGCTCTTTCTTTAAGAGCTAAGGGAACGTGCCAAGAGTCTAGACAGCTATATTTACGCAGAAAAGAAACACACTCAGTTAATGCAGTAAAAAACAAACATTTATCAAATAGTTCTTCATATAGTATCAACACAGTGTCTAAAGGACTACTATCATCTATCAGATAGGGGGTAAAACACCTCTCCCCAGTTTATTTTTTTAAGACCTACAAAATGTAAATAATATGATAGCTAACATTTTAAAATAAACACATTGGTCTATATTTTAATGTTGCTTTTATTTTTTTAAAAATAGACTAGTTTTCCTGAGCCACAAAGACTGAATTCAAAATAGTCCTACTGCCTGAAAGATCAAAGGATGTCATTTTCATGTTAAATGGTATTTACTTGAAATAATTAAGAACAAACCTAGTATTTTAGAGTAGATTAAAAGCTGCAATGCCATGAATATGAAAAGTATATTTTTATTTACCTGAAGAAATATTTTAAAAAACTCTCAATGTAGTTTTGATGCAACAACAAAGATTTTCTAAACTGGATATTTCTTTGACACATTAGTTAAATATCAAAAGAAATTTTCTCCAAGATATTAGTACAGTATTCAAACTGGAGTGCAGCCTAAAATATTATAGAAGTTAAGAGAATGATTTGTAAACAGAGGCTTTTAAACACCTCTCTGTTGACATAGACCTGTCATTCACCAAAGATAGACTATGAAAAAAAGAGTCTCACCTTAATGTATTTTATTGTGTCTTCAAGTCATTTTCTGACTCCTGACACTTGTCTACCCTGCAGTTATCTTGGCAAGGTTTTTTGGAAGTGGTTTGCCATTGCCTTCTTCCTAGGACTGAAGATCCTAAGCTGGCTTCAAGTTCATACCTAAGACAGGATTAGAACTCACAATCTTCTGTTTCTGGTCTAATGGCATAATGTTAATGTACATAAATGTGATAAATCTCACCTGAAAATAGTGGATTTGCTGAAATTCTTTTATACCTATTCTTTTCATCTCAATAAATCTTTTGAAACTATTATGTGGAAATTGGGCTTGGAAAATGATCACTCAGTTCAGGTAGCTGACAAAAGAGCCTAAGAAATGCAAGCCTTCAGTCATTTTTTTTTAAATTAGCTCCAGTTTCAATTTGTGTTATCTTCTTTTTGAACTGACACTTCACCGACCTTTATCTTTCTGTTGAGGACTCCTTTCTTCCATTATCTTGTTGAAGATGGGGAGTAGCAGATATTAGAACCAGAAAACCATACCAAGTAAAAGGCATTCATAACTTTGACTTCTCTGCTAATAAACTATATTTAGAATTTATTGTGAGAAGCACATAATAATACAAGAACTGGCTTACTAGTCCTCACACATAATTCTTAGTTTAAATATGAACTTATTCTTTGATCTAAAGCAAATCATTGTTGCTTAGTTTCCACTATCATTTCCAATAGTATTGCATTCCATCAGCTTCATTTAAGAAACATCACTGAAATAATGTTCAGTAGATGCATCATCTGAACACACGAAGTGGGAATGTCATTAGAAGATTTAATAAATCATTGGTCAATACATTCTATTTGTCTTTTTTCCTTTTTATCCCCACTCCGCTTTTTTAAAAACTGTTAATGTATTATTTGCAATTTTACAACAAATTTTCATTTGCTTTAATTATCTTCTTTTTGCTTTGGCAACTCACAACTATTATTTGAATTCAAATCTCAATAGTCCAAAACACTTTTTACTTTAAAATGGATGAAAATGACTTAAAATTTGTGGTTGCATACATAAGTTCCATTTTTTTAGCCAGCCTTCTAGCCTCAATACTGTTTCAATCAAAATTGGAATAGCTCTCTGAAATCAATAATAACTATCTAACAAATTATGAGGCTAATATATTATCAGGGATAATCTGACTAATTACAATGTTGCTTAGTAATATTGCCTTTCATATTAGGAATTGGAATAAGCAGAATAAAAATGCATTGTGTACTTTTGAATTTCTATTTCTTTTTTTTTTCCAAATTATTCTGTTAAATCAAAACTAACAAGTTCAACTTCCAAATTCAGAAATTAGAGATTTATTTCTGAGAAAATACTGTATATTTGTCTTTTCAGGAACTTTTTGAAATGGCTTGTCCCAGGTCCTCAATGAACACTATGAAGTTTCAAAGGGAACTTAAAAGTTTTTCCTGAAGCTCTGGCATGTAGTTCAGAGCAGTGGTCACCAACTGGTGGTCCATGGACCACTGGCGGTCCATGAGAAAATTTTGGTGGTCCGCAGAAAAATTATTTGAATTTTTTATATTGCAAATCAGGGGTCCTCAAACTATGGCCCCTGGGCCAGATACGTGCAATGAATGTTTGTGTTGCTGCAGAGAGTCTCCTCCTTCAGGGTCTTTTTGTGTGGGTCGGAAGGGGGCAGAAATTCCGACTTGGGGTCTGCTTCAGCCTCCTGGTGCTGGGCTTTGGGCGAAGGCTGGAGGGAAGTGCCGCTGGTGGCGAAGAACTGGAGGACCTTGTTCCAGTGGGACTGCATCATGGCCTGGAACTGGCTGACCATCTCAGCCCGCTGAGCCTCCAGGCGCCGGTACCTGGCCTTGCACTCCCGCATGTTTTCCCTCTGCTTGGAAAGCCTATGTTCATAGTCCTCAGTGAGGTGCTTCTGCTGAGCCTCCTTCTCGGTCAGATCCAATTTGAACTGAGCTGTTTTGCCAACTTTCTCATGGTGGCTGCTTAGCTCCAACAACTGCTTCCTGTTGGGGCACTAAGGAGCCCGGGCGGGCAGGCAAGGAGGGGCTGGGAGGGGAAGGGTGAGTAGAGGCCAGTGAGGCACCCCTCAACGTGAGTGACATTGAGTTGACCACGCCCACCCAGTCACATGACCACCTAGCCACGCCCACCAAGCCAGTCATTAGGCAGATCATATTAGTGGTCCGCGGGATTTAAAATTATGAATTTAGTGGTCCCTGAGGTCCGAAAGGTTGGTGACCTCTGGTTCAGAGGATACCTCATTGCTGCTTGTAATGAGAAGGCAACTGGAGTTCTGGACTGAATTGTGCCTATATGGACTCTCTATGCACATGGATCTCATAGAAAGTTTTGATTTAATGAGTAGCTTATAAAATGAAACAATGCAAGAGATGCCTAGAATGTTGCTGAAGGAAGACAAAGCATCGAAAGCAACTAAACACAGGTATGAGCCTCTATTAGGACTTATCTTGGGGCAAAAAGGGCAGAGAAGCATAATTACTTCTCTGTCCTTATTGCATTGTAAGGTAAGGAAAGGAAAAACTGGAAGAGTCCTGTAGGACCACTGTGAAGAATGCTCTAGACATCTGGCAGATAAAATTACTCAATTTTACTTGAACTCTAGCTAGATCCTTTGGAGGTGACTGAGGCACATCTTTTATCTGGAAGGAGTAGGTTAATCTCAAGAAAGAAGGCAGGGTCCTCAAGGTGATGAGCTTGATTACCTGTGTCCTGGACCCCTGGCCCTCCTGGTTGGCTAAGGCCTCCGGGCAGGTCGTATGTGAGTGAGTACAAGTTGTATTTAATACCAGTTTTCCAGATGAAATATTAACCACTTTATAATTCCTTGGATTCTGGCATGTTAAATAACTTTTGTCCAACTCCAACCTTCCCTTTTTGGGGAAAGTGTTTGAGTAGGTAGTTGGGCATGCAGAAGGCACTAGATGAAGCAGATTACCTGGACTCTTTTCAGTCCGTGTTCAGGAGAAGATGTAGCAGTAAGACAGCATTGGTTGCACTTGATGATGTTTGGAGATGGAATGATGCAACTGTTTGGGTTTTCCTGGATCTCTCAATATCTTTTGATACCATCAACCACGGTATTCTTCTGAATTGGCGTCAGGAGTTGGGAATGGGAGGCACTATTTTGCAGTGTCTCTCCTCCTTTTCCCATGGCTGGTTCAAGTTGGTATTGGTAGGTGAGAAGGGGTACCAATTGCCGTATGGGATGCCTTGGGGCTTGGGCCCTCCCTCTTTTCTCTTTAACTACTACATAAAACTGCTGTGTGAGGTCATCCAATGGCATGGGGTGTGGTATCATCAGTATGGATCTGAATAAGAGCAACTGCTCAACCCTGGCAAAGCAGAGTGGCTCAGGGTTTTTGCCCCTCCCCTCAAGTTTGGGAGATTTATCGTCTTTGACTCTGGGTTTACAGTCCCCTGGACCAAGCTGGTGCATACTCGGACTCACGCATCCTGCTGCAGTTAGGCAGCCTTTGTATAGATCTGTCTCGTGTGCCAATTGCATCCTTTCCTGGACCAGAAGACCTTGATCACTTGCACCTTCATCACCCCCAGCTGGATTATTGCAATGCACTTTACATAGGGCTGCATTCAAAGACCACTAAAAGTTATAAATGGTCCAGAATGCAGCTGTACACAGAGGTTCATCGATGTTTCATCTTTATTGTGAGATGCAATGGCTTTCAGTTTTCTTCCAGACACAATTCAAGATGCTGGTTATCACCTTTAAAGCCATACATGGCAAGACCTGGTTACTTGCAAGACCACCTTTCCCTAAACACATCTCCCATCTTACTAGATCAGGTACCTAAAATTTTGTTGTGAATTCTTGGAAATTGGCCTTTTTGACGTTCCCCTTACCTTGTGAAACACCTTGC
Organism: Thermophis baileyi; assembly: GCA_003457575.1. NCBI lineage: Eukaryota > Metazoa > Chordata > Lepidosauria > Squamata > Dipsadidae > Thermophis > Thermophis baileyi. Next base: position 439,053 of record QLTV01003290.1, on the reverse strand, counting down.
CACTGGTGATTCAACAGCCCCGCCTTCTAGTCGTTCAAAATGACTTGGCTGTTAAGACTTGGCTTTTTATTAAGGTTCTAGAATAAGATTGCATAAGTAGATAATATGGAAGGAAAGTAACTAAGCCTGCTGTGGGGCATCTCAAGAAGACAATTAAGGTTTTAACATTGTTTTCTTTATTGGTTTTATTATTGTTGTGAACCACCAGAGTTGATTAAGGTGGACAGCCACATAAATCTAATAAACAAACCAACAAACAAATAAATGTTGAAATTTATATTTCTTTTACTGAAAACTAAAATTAAGCTTGAACTTTTTGGTTAAGTTAAACCTATAAAACTCATAATGCATATGTCAGCAATGTAAATATGGCAAGAAATACTTATTTTGCAATGCTATAGCTAATGCAACAATAAAAGTAACTATTAGGGTAACTATTCAGAAAAAAAGTCCAAATTTAAGAGCCTTTACTTGCAGTTCTAAAGAATAAAAAGCATCAATAGTGTGAATAAAATATCTGTATCGATATATGAGAATCTCTACAGGTACTCTATTTAAAGGGACTATCTGAAACTAAAATATGGCTGTTTGCTGCTAAAATTGAAAACAAGAGTTTTTCCCATGCAAATAAAAATCTTATAAATTACACTGTTATTATAAGAGCCTAATGCCATTAAGAGAAACATTATCAATAGATCTGTATATTAGATCTATTGCTATACTGGCACACATACAAATACATAGATATACTGTGTATACATACATAAATACAAATTCTGACAGGCTTATTGATGATTTTATGCATTAGCATTTGTTGAGAGTTCAGGATGTTTCCAATCTTTGAGTAAAAGAATTATCTATTTAAATAATTGTATGTACAAATCTGACATTTAAAAGACCAATACATATTTTGAAGAAAGGTGACACAGAAATTTTATTGAAGGTAATCTGAATGGTGATTAGGGACACTAATGAATTCTGCATATGCAACCATGTGTATATGACATAAAAAAGCCAGAGTATAAAACTAATAAATATATTAGCATATTTTGGTCAGATATAAGCAATATGTTAAGTAGTGATTTTTTTATTCCAACAATACAAATCTTGGTAATAAGCATCAGAAAAATATACACAAATCCCTTGGTTTTCCCCCCATGTCTATATGCTCTATATCCGTGATGGCGGACCTATGGCACACGTGCCAGAGGTGGCACGCAGCACCCTCTCTGTGGGCACGCGAGCCGTCACCCCAGTTCAGGTCCGCCGCGCATGCACGCACTTTGGGCACTCGGTCCGGAAAAGGTTAGCCATCACTGCTCTATATGCTTAAACCCTTGAATATTCAAGGTGGTGAGTTAATTCATTGTGTTAATATTTTACAAAAGGAAACCATTAAATGAAATGAAGGGTTGGAAGTCAATGCTGTATGATTTTCAATTAGTAGGCTTCCATGAACAATCCACTTGTGAACAGAAATTCTACTGGCTTGTCTTAAAAATGTCTATTATCATTAATCTTGGCATTACTAAAAGTAGCTTTGATCTCCATTCTCTGGTAGACATTACTTATTCTTCTTCCAAACATAATTAATTATAGAATGCACATATGATAATACTGAGTAATAAAACCATCATTGCCTCACAGCACTCCTCTTTGTCTTTTGTCTTTTTCCTTTTATTTGCATTTCTATGCTTATGTTTTTCTTTGATACATTACTATAAACTAAAAATGAATGGTTAGGGATTCCATAATCACTAACAGACCAACTAATAAAGGTATACTGAGAATAATTCATAATGAATTATAAAATCACTTTTCCAATTATTTGTAGGAGTGAAATCAATCATTCTGAAATAATTTTGAAAGTTTTGAATTTTTTAACTATTCATTTTTAAATTACTTTTTGGAATTTTGAATGCCAGAAGATACCACCTCTATTGTAATATAGGAGTTCAATAGGTGGGGAAGATGTAGAAGAAAGAAAAATATTATGATGTTATGCTTGGCTTTTAAAGAGGAGTTTGTAAAAAAAAAACTGAGTAAAATTATCTGCATAATTAATTCTGATGAATCTGATGAATCAATTATGCAGATAATCCTTAGTCTCTAAGGTTACTAGAGGCAGTGATTCTAAAAATTAGCATTGCCAGTCCAAGCCAGCATTGGATTCCAAAAGATAAAATGTAAAGATTTAAGTTTACCATCTTGATAAACTCTTTTTCAATTTTGTAGCTAAACTTCTTAATAATTAACAAAGGAAGAACAATTGATCTTCTAAGATTTCCATCACTGCTGATACCTATTTTTTCTTCCTACTATCAAAATGACTAGCTTCCTCCAACCAAAGATACTATCTTATAGCAAAGCAGAACCAAGGAAATAATTAACAAATACATTGTAGGCGATAAAGACCGAAGCAGTTTTTAATCTATTGTAATAATTTCCAAATTGCAGTCCGTAATTATTAAAGCAAGAGTGTGTGTCTCAAGATGAGTTTATCAAGATGGTAAACTTAAATCTTCCAGAGATTAGAAACAATCTATGATTGTAATCCTTTTGGTTCCATATAATGGACTACTTCACTGACGATCAATATTGTTGATCTAAAATCCAAATAAAAAAAAGCAAAAAAAAAAATTGCCCTGCCAATAATATAGCATCAATACAGAAACTTCCAAGTGCAAAATAAGAACTTTTATGCAATGCTCTGCAGAGTTACTCAGAAGGAAATGTCATTTAAGGCATATATTATATCGTTCCCCAACTTCCACCTTTCAGAGACAATGAACTCTGATCTTTCCCACCAAATGTTCATTACTTTTCTGACTGAGAATTGAGGTATTAGTACAAGACAACTAAAAACCAAAAAACTGAGGGATTCTGGTGCATGCATTAGATTGCATGTTTATACTGATGTGCTTGCACTTTTACGCATGTGCATTAGACAAAAAATTCATATGTCACCCCACACTCAAATCTATATATATATATACAGTATAAATATATATATATAAAAGCAAAAACTACTCACGCATTAATCATGAAATCTCCAGAACCGTAAAGCCTACAAACTTGAAATTTGCCACGTATGTTGCTCTTGGCTTCTAGGTGCTCACTAAGAAAGGATTTTTCAAAATGACCATCGCAGCATGAGTATTTCTTATATTAATATTAACAAGCTCTGATGCTAAGGAGTTGTACTCCCCCTCCCCACCTGAAAAGAAATCTGATCCAAATGAGAGGCAAAAAACGTAGGAAAAGATTTACAGATGCGATTAGGAAAACACAAGTAAAGGAAGCTGCCTGTTTCTCCCATGGCCAGTTCTATGTGACATGCTCCAGAGTCAGTTTACCTGACAGCCTGGTCATCCTCCAGCCAGAGAGCAAAACCAGGAATGTTGTTTACAGGGAGGTCCTGAGCAATTCATCTGAGGGACGAATTTAAAGTCTATGCTATGCAAATAATGTCTTCATCTGTAACAGAAACTTAGCTTACCATCTCTAACAAAATAATACAGTCCCTTTTTAAACTACTCATTAATTTTCAAGCTTTAAGTGTCAATTTATCAAGCCCCATCACATAGTTTTGTAGCGAAGCACGGGTATCAGCTAGTATTTAATATTTGTGAACCAATAATAACTCCCAGAGAATTACAACAGTCAAAATTCTGCATAACAAAAATTTAGCTAGGAATCCTCAGCAAAGTATTTATGAAATGAAAATGAAATCTTCTCATTCATTTATTTTGTTAGTCAAATTGACAAGTCTGCCTGATTCCTGAAGACCTGTATATTATGTTGTTGTACAACAGTATACAGCTTTAGAAATATCAAAGGGCAATGGAAAAATGGAGCACAGGTTCATATCATATTAGTTTATTCTAAAAAAATCCAGCTATTTTTGCTTGAATAAAAACTTTTTGTTTTCTTAAAATTAAACATATTAATATTTCTAAAACATACCAATGTTTAAAATAGAGTAGAAAAGAATAGCCTTTATTCTGTTTAGCAAAACCAGCTCAAGCAATCTAGAGATTTCTTTTACTAACTTAGTCCTTAGTAGCAGTTTCATTGAGTTATGCAACAGCTTAGAGCAGGGGCGTCAAACTTACGTTCTCACGGCGGTGTCACATGACGTATTGCAACTTTTTTCCCCTTCGCTAAACCGGGCGTGGGCATGGCCAGTGCGTGATCGGACAGTGTCCGGTCCACGGTCCATAAGTTTGCCAGCCCTGGCTTAGAGAGATTGCCTGTGACAGCTTTTTATGACTTTCTTTGCTGGTTTTCAGCCTTCTGCCAAATCTCCAGCAAAAGAACAGCCATAGGAATACATTGATTTACTCAGTGACTGCTGCAAAAAAGTCATAAAACTGGGTCCAGTCATGTGAGTGCCTTGACTTATGACCATTAGTGGAAATTCTGGGCTCTATTACAGTCAAGTGGAGGCTTACCTGGTAATCACTATATAGTAAACATTATATTATTATTTTATGCCACTTTTTATCTTGAAAAAAAATCTAGAGTGGTATAGTACTAATAACAACAACACTTAAATAACAAATAATAAAGCCACCTATCCTTAAAGAAAATATTTAAAATGCAAGTTTTAAAACAATGTTCATTTTAAAAAGGCCATTTATAAGGGATTTTAAAACTAGAGCAAATGTCACCCAGCTATATTTATACTATGGGAATGAAGATCATTTTATATTATGGTTGCTGCTAAACCTCACTTTCCAAAGCATCAGTCCTATAATTGTCAGCTTTTCTCAGTGCAGGATTATTGATTATTTCAATTATTAACTGTCATCTGGGTCCAAGGATGAAAAATGTGAAGTTAGATGTCTGCCAATTCCTGAAAAAGGCATGAATTGGCACTGGATTTAAATTCTGTGGCACTGGATTTAAATTCTGTGGATAGAAGAAAGAGCTTTTTACTTGCATTGATAGGCAAAAATTAACTGTTTTATGTGGTTTTATCCTACCATGCAGTAACAATTCTTGCATAGCTATCCTTTGTCAAGTATCTTAAGTGACTTTTTCAGACTGAGACAGCTAAAGATGGAAGAGAGATACTCCTTGTTATACTCATCTGGATTTAATTTGGACTTAGGCTTCTAAGTTAAAATACCCTTCATTTTTCTACTGAGAGAGACTGCTTTCTTTGAACTTCATGTGTGCTTTGCTGTGATTTGAAGCATTGGCACCTCACTATGGTGGTAGAAGGCGGAACCAATTTGTAGCTGTTATTTGAGGAAGGTGGAAAGTATCAATACAATCCTGGTGGTTAGTATGGTTTGAAGCTCTCATTGCAGAAATCCATTAGTTCCTGGGAGCCAAGTTTGAGAGAAGAACCAAGGGGAAGAACTTACCCTCATTGATCTTTTTGTTTCATAATCATTTAATTCATTTTACAGCATGATAAAATATTTCTGCCTATTTTATGATACAAGCACTTGAATAGGATAATTTGGGGATATAGGGTTTGCCTTAAAAACCCAGCTTGGCTGCCTGACCCACAGGGGAAACAATGGGGCCACATTATTTGAATCTCCCATTCTAGGCATCAGTTTCTTTCTGCTTCCATCAGTAGCCTGGGATGCTGTTGCCTGCATTCGAACTGTCCAGTCAATGGGTTCTTTAGATTTAAGTCAAACTAAAGTTGGTGAGTGTAACCAGTAAAATTTGTGGAAGTTTGTAACCACCAGAATTTATGTGGACTTGGAGTTACTATGCCCTATCTTCCTTAACTGTTATATATAAAAATATTCTTTTTCCCAGCTTCTGTTAAAGGCAGGCAAATGGATTTGATTAATTCTAGATAGTATTCTTTAACATCTTTACAACAGTGGAAAATCAATTTACTGCAGAGCTTCCTTTTTCAGGAAGTTTTTGCAGAAATATAATAGTATCATCCAACTTTAATTCTGACTAATATTTTAAACCATCTATGTAAAACAGTGAATACAATCCTCAAGTACCAAGTTCCCTTTTATGTTTTTGACATAGTTGTGGCTACAGATAAACTGGCTTTCATTTTAGAGAGATTTATAGCTCTCTGAGGTTAAGAGATGGCTTGGCTGTTCCACTGAATATAAGAAGCTACTTCATAATGAGTCATACTATTGCTGCATGTAGCTAAGTACCACCTATAATGAATGATAGAACATCAACAGAGTTTCAGACAAGTTCTTTTAATTTTCCCTGTTCAAAATACTAGCATATAAAGAAGGGAAGGAGAGAGGGGGAAAGCATTTCATTATTTGCCACGAAGTCTAGGAGAGAGATAAATATTTTAAATTATACTATATTAAACTAAATATTATTCCAAAGAATGTAGCACACATCTTTGGATTGTCGCACACTAGAAAGTGGGTGGGGTAACATGTCTTCAAATGGCTTCAACATTGAGCATTCTTGGACAATTGCCAGACCCATCATGATCCTTGCCCAATCTGCCCCTTCAGAAGCAATACAGTATTTTAGACAGTCAGCCTTATGAGATAGACCAGACAGATAACACAACCAGATCAGCTAATTCTATTTTATTTTAAGGTTACATTAATAGACTCTTGCACGTCTGAAAGTATCTCCCTCCCCTCCATTTTACAGCCCAAGAAACTAGGGAGAATCCCTTTTGAGCTCCTTGCCCCACACAAATTACTGCTGCAGGCTCAGCTGCCTTTTATCTGAACATTCTCTTGGTTGCATTTCTTTGCCCTGTATCCCAAGGACATTCCTTCATACCATTACATCTGTTGACATGACTCAAATGTCTTAAATAGAACTTTTTCCTGGCATCCAGAAATTAAAATGTGACTAGTCCAATTAGTTGGTAGTTTTCAGAGAGATGCTACCCAACTACTTTCAAGTAAACCTGACAGAACTCATGAATGGAAGAAGCTATTTTGCTAAGAGTCGTATTAACCTCAGATCTGCCCCTGCACAAAACAGTACACTATGGAATACATTACAAAAATGTAACATTTTGTGCAGATTATGAGATAGAAACTATACCCAGATTTCCACATGAACAGAATTTTTGCTGCTGTATGTTGACTGCTGCCATTTGCCAGTTTCCAGAACCTTATTTTTTCCCAAATGGAATAAATATGTATAGGTCATTCTTCCCTTAGATCAGCAGTTCTCAACCTGTGGGTCGCGACCCCTTTGGGGGTCAAACGACCCTTTCACAGGGGTTGCCTAAGCGTGCGCTAGCCCGCCATCTTGGTGCCACGTCCCCTTTGTCACCTCATCGCGCGTGGGGAGGGGCGGGGCAGGGGTCGCAGCAGCGGGGAGGGGGTCGCGGCATTAGGAAGGTTGAGAACCACTGCCTTAGATGAATTGGAATACAAAGTCTAAGATTTCCCAACCAGCAGAGAAATCAAATGCACCAGCTGAAAATGTTGGGACTGAGTTTCAACATCTTTAGAGAGACATAGGTTGGGAAAGGCTGTACTAAATAATATTTTCCCCTAGCACTTATACAACAACTAAATGTTTGTTTCAGCAGCATCTTATTTATTGAACAATTTCATCCAGTTATAGATACCAGTTGGTTCCGTATCTTTCTCTTAGTCATACACAGTGAAGAAGATGGTTTTATTGATGCTATTTTTAATAGTGGGAAGCATTCTCAGCATTCTTGTATCTTTAGTATGCTTTCATTTTTCCCTTAAAAAGATAATCTAAATATACCATTCTGGGCTAACATATTTTTCTAATCCTTCTGGTTGACAAAAATGTATTTATTACTTCAGCAAACAGGTGTTGCTAGAGTATTTACATCTTTTTTATATTTACTGCTTCAATGAACTTTGAATACTATTTAATGTATAACAGCAACAAAAACTGATATTTTTTTAATTTTTTTTTCCAATACCGGGTATGCTTTGAATTAAATATCAATACCAACTACTGATACTAAACTCCTACTACAAGTATTAGCAATAAGTCTCATAGCTATAATGCCAATCAATTTAATGCATCCCTCATTCAACTCTGCAGGATGTAATTGAGAGAGTTATAATACATATAATAATTTATTAATTTCCATTCCAATTTTCTATTAAAAATACTTCTCAAGAATTTACTCATCCATGATAACTTCAAAGTGAAAATACATTGTTGTACATATTTTGATGTACAATATATGGATGTAATAGCTTAATGCAAAAAAAGAGCAGAACTGAATTTACATTACTAATGTGGGAAGCCTCATGCCCATATCCCATTATCTTTCTTAGTGACCTCAATTTACCTCTTATTAATTGGACCCTAAATGAGTGCACAACTGAAACAATACATATGACCCTGTATAATGCCATCACTACTTTAGGACTCGATCAATTGGTAACTATCAACACTAGATTAAACAACTGTCTCAATCTAATCTTCTGTAACAGTTTAAACACAATTTATAACCTTCATATCAAAGAACATTTTTCCAACAGTGACCAAAGCATGATTGACTTTTGTCTAAATTTACATCCATACAAAGAATCTCAGAATACAACTTCAAAAAAGCAAACTACGATCTCATAGCTGCTGACCTCTCATCTCTAGATTGGCAAATCCTATTCAATGACTCCAACTCTGCAGAATATTATAACACTTTTCTACTTGAAGTTCAAATAGT
>QLTV01003290.1:395189-428355 GCA_003457575.1 Thermophis baileyi | reverse complement strand
CTCATTTTATGTTTTTATGGCTATGTTATGCTTCTTTATATCCAGTTATTTGTGCCATTTTTTCAGGTGTCCTGTTTCCTTGCACTTGTTAACAAATAAATAAATAAATAAATAAATGAATGAATGAATGAATGAATGAATGAATGAATGAATGAATGAATGAATGAGAGGGAAAAGAAGAAGTGATACAGACTAGAAACTGATTTTTAATTCAAACTCTATGCACTGAAATGAATCTGAATATATCACCTTTAGTGTTGTAATCTTTTTCAGATTGAGAAACACATGCAACAGATGGAAAGAGAAGTCAGTCCAAGTTTATAATGAAGGTACACTCTCTGGTCACACTTATGATGTTTACAATTTTATCTGAAACATGAAAGAACTGACATACAATACTACAAAGGGATTTCTATATGACCCAAATCATGTGTAGGGCACGTTGAGATCTGGAGTAAAACTAAAGGAGAGATTGCACTGCCTTTTTATATCTATTCTGTATCCAGAAAGAGTAGCCTTGTGGGGAAATTCAGATGTCTTGCAATTATCACCAAGAATGCTGGCTGGGTATATAAGGAGTTCTAGTTCAACCATATCTGAAGGATACCAGATGGGAGAAGGCTGTCAAAGAGGCTGCATCTGAAAATGCTTTGTATGATGGATGGTACTGTTGCCTAGAAAAAGCTAAGGGAAAAACAGCAGATTTGGACTGTATTAATAAGGTTTCCAAGATGTTAAATTTTGAATTTTTGAATTTATAATTTGGTTGGAAATTCAGAGGATCAAATTAATTAATGAAAGCATGCAGTTTAAAAAACAGCATTAGTTGGCTTTGCCATTCTTATTCAGCAGAGAACCATTTTAATATGGAGACAGACCTCTGTGTGCACGTGGGTATAGGACAGTGATGGCGAACCTTTTTTTGCTCGGGTACCAAAAGGGCGTGCGATAGTGCATGTGCACGTGCCCACACCCATAATGCAATGCCCTCCCCCTGCGCATGCGTGCACAACCCACCATGCTTCCCCCCCCGTGCATGCGTGTAGGACTCACTGAAGCCTCCAGATGGTGAAAACGGATTCCAGCTGATTTTCGGCCTTCTGGAGGGCAAGGGGGAGGAGGTCATTTTTCACCCTCCCTAGGTTTCCAGAGGCTTTCCTGAAGCCTGGGGAGGGTGAAAAATGGCCCAACGGCCCAACTTCCGGTTCGGAAACGAACTTCTGGTTGGGCCGTTGGGCTGTTTTTCACCCTCCCCAGGCTTCAGGAAAGCCTCCTGAAAGCCTTCCTGAAAGCCTTCCTGAAGCCTGGGGAGGGTGAAAAATGGCCCAACGGCCCAACTTCTGGTTCAGAAACGAACTTCCGGTTGGGCCGTTGGGTCCGTTTTTTGCCATCCACAGGCTCCAGAGGCTTTCCTGAAGCCTTGGGAAGGCGAAAATGACCTCCCCCCATCCTCTGGAAGGCCGAAAATCAGTTGGCCAGCGCGCACATGCGTGCTGGAGCTGACATAGGGCAACGCCTCACGTGCCCTCAGATATGGCTCCACGTGCCACCTGTGGCACGCGTGCCATAGGTTCACCATCACTGGTATAGGATATCTTTTTGTAATTCTGTTGTTGAACAAAAAGTAACCCTCTTAGGAAATGCATCATCAATATTAGAAGATTAACATGAAATTTGGCCATTTCCTGCTTTAATCTGCAGAACTTTGAAGATGTGGCTTTTCTGAAGCTAAATGTTTCCTTTGGAAAATAAAGTGTTCTAAGGATGACTAACTTTGACAATATTCCTTTAATAAGAAGCAGACTCAACTGCATAAAAGTCACACTATATTTTTAAGTTTTTCCAGATCCCAAAATATTTCTCCAAAAACGTTAATTGCTTAATTTTTAAGCCAAAAAAGACAATAATATTAATATTAATATGCCTATTGCTGTATGCCATTTTGATATCATAGTTCCCACCCAGCAACCTGTTCTTGTATACAAAGATACTAAAATTGAAAAGAAAGGATTATTGTAAAGCATCCAAAGATGTAAAAAGTAAAAAATGTGTCTAAAGCTAATTTGCTATGAAAAGTATTTATAAAACTAGCCTTATTTCTGCGCTAGTATCTCAGCTAGCAGCAAATAAAATGTGAAGGATGCTGGGAACGTAGCTCAGCAACGTTTGGAAAGCCAGAGGTTCATAAAAACCCTGCTGGAACAGCCAACAATCTATTTCTTAATACTCAATCAGCTGTATTCAGAAGACTTAATAAAAAGATGATCTCTTATCACTGCTATTCCTTGGCAGCTAGTATTCAACATATGCCACTTCTGATTCTGAAGGTAGCAATTTTTTTTTTACCAAGAATGCTAACAAAGCCAGTAGAACTGCTGGACAAAATCTATATTTTCCTTTTCCTGCTGTCTATTGAGTATACTCATATCCCCTTTGTAATTAAGAATAACTGATGCTATAGTCTTTCCCAGTGTATAAGCTGCTCTATCACTGAAATTATTTTGATTGCCCTTTTGGGGGAAGGGTTCTTTTCAACTCTTCAATAAATATACTGATGTAGAATTTGTAGAATATTGAATACAATATTCAAGTGTGATGATTAAAACTGTATACATTATTTCCAAATGTGGTCTCATCGTAGATTTATAAGGACATCATAATATTGGCTGCATTTCTGTTAGTTCTTTTTCAATGTTTCCAGACATAGAATTTTATGGCGGCTAGACATTGGGCAATTTTCCTTGACTTATCTACTATGACTCCAAAATTTTCTGAATACTTTCTTCTTCTTCTCCTTAGCTGCATTAAAATGTTGATGTTCATTAATCTACTTTTGACAGATCCTTTGGAAATCTTCTCTTGACATCCCCCTTCTCCTTTTTAATTTTACTATCTTAATACATAATCTAATCAAAGTTATCCAGTGGCATCATAGTTCATTAGTAACTGTAATCCACATCTATAGAAAAACAATTTAAAGAATAGGATCATGATGGGCAAGAAAATGGACCGTTTTGATGCAGAAGGTTTAAAAATCTTTTTTTCTTATCAGGAACAACAATATTATATCACATTTAAGATTTTTTTATTAAAAAAGACTGTATGGTGGTGTACATAGCAAAAACATGTACAGTAGTATGGGCTGACAATGAATGATTGTCCACAGTAACCCAGCAAGCCTCTGTTATTAAGAGTGACTTGAAACTAGGTGTTTCCAATCATATCCCTACACTTTAATCAGTCCATTAAACCGGCTCTTTATTTGCAGAAATCATCTTACATTTTCAAAAAAGCAAGAGTTTGGCATTCTCCATCCTGGGTGGAGCCATCATTCAGGTTGGGATGTCCTCGTCCAGTCAGAGGTAAGGACCGAGTTGTTCTTAGTTTAAATAGCTGGATCCGCCCTCCTGGGACCCAGTTTCTGACTCGGTCTATCGTGGCTATCCCTTCCTGAATTTTGGCTCCTCCCAAGGAGAGAGAGATAGAGTGGAAATACCAAATGTGAGTGATTTTTTTTTCTGTACGAAGGCTTACCGATAATCGGCAGAACACTTGGCAATAGAGCTTCAGCTCCTGCAGCTCCGCGGGATCGCGGAAGTCTCCGTTCCGGTATTGATCATGTGGGCTTGCCCAGATCTGCCTGATCAGCATAGAATGTTTCAAACGGAGAGAGAATAAAAGGGGTCTTTTTGCTGGTATCAACCTGCTGGGCTTGCTCTGGTCTACCAGCTCGAACGCTAGTGGGCGGATCGCGCTCGGCAAGGAGAGAGAGAGATAGAAGCTGGACGACCACGGAGATAGCCGAGAGCCTCACGCCGGCTACAGACTTAATTTAAAACAAGCCCCTCTCTCTCCAGCCTACAGCCCTCGCCTGGGAACGGCTTTTTACAAGCTAAACCATGGGGTGGTGCCTCACAATTACTAGAGCTGCTGCTCAAGGTTAACTCTTCCCCTGGGATCTCCGCTGGCCCTGGGAAGCCGGGAGAGCGGTTAAATCCCTCATTAGACCCACCGGGTGTCTCGACATTGCTGAGCTTGCTCCAGTCAGCACCCGTAGAAATCAAATTTCCCGCCAGTCGCCATCTTTGATCCCTCCTCGAAAGCATGACGAATTCAGCAGGGGAGCAAGACAAGCCGCGTGGCAAGTGGCAACGCAAAAGCAAGCACAATGAGAGGGAGGGGGAAGAAAATGGTGACCCCTCCTCTCCACCAGCCCCTATCTCTTCAGGGGCATCTAAAAGGAGCAGGGCTACAGAGAATGCAGAGAAGAGGAGGCATAATAAGCTTCAAAGAATTTGCAATCAGGCTTCAGCAGCTAAAGCCTCACTACAACCAATCTCAAAGCCCAGCTCCATTCTCCCAGACCAAAGCACGCAGCAAAACTTGGACAGCCTGAATCTTTCCAGGCATAACAACAACATATGGGGGGATGCAGGTTTTCCCAGAACCACCACCCCCATTGCCCAGGAGTCAACCCCTAACCAGGGAGCTATTTCCCTAACAACTCAGGAGTCATTCTCCAATCAGGGAAATAGTTCCCTAACAGCTCCGTTGGCCACTTCAGCTTCCTCTTCAGAACCTCTTCAGCTTCCTCTCCATCACCTTAGATCATGGCACTCTACAGAGACTCCTGCTAGCAGCTGTGCATCAGGGTATCTCGGCCTGCCAACAAGGCCAAAGTAAACCGCCCCCTGCAGATTCCAATAGGGCTCATTACAAACAGGTTCTCACCCATAGGGACCAAGACTCAGAGGAGTTCTCTGATGTCTCTGATGAGGAGTTAGCTGAACCTATTGCAGACCTGGGTATGGAGGACTATGAGTTATCGGAAGATGAGGGATCCCCACCAGAAAACCATATCTCTAACACCCTATTTCCACCAGGGCTTTTCAAATCCCTCCTCTATAAAGCACGAGCTGCTGCCAGACTGGAGCCCACCCAGGTTCCAGGTCCTTCGGGTTCACAAAATCTCGATCCCCTCTTTGCAGAATTCACTCCGGAGGTAGATGTGGTTCTAGCCCCACAACTATTCCTGGATAACATCCAGAGGCAATGGTCAGCGCCAGGCTCGGGTCCCATGCCCTCATCCTCGGACAGAAACCATTTTAACATAGCAAATGAGTTAGCTTCCCTTCTGACCATCCTCCAGGTGGACGCCCCGGTCAGAGTATTTCATTCCTCAACCTCCATGCTAGGAGAGGCTGAGGAAATCTTGAGGCCAGAAGACAAAAAGACAGAGCAAGCCCTTATAAAGGCACATCAGGTGGCAGCATGGGCGGTGAAAGCATCTTCATCAGTGTCGTTCTTCGCACGATCTTCCCTAATTTGGCTGTGCCTTCTCCAAGAACACATTCCAGCATCTAACACGAGAGCTCAGCAGGATCTGAATAAGATTTTTGCGGCCACTCAATACGCAGCAAACGGTTCTCTACAAGCATCTAGATTTGCCTCCAAGACCAATTGTCGCCCGGCGGATGCATTGGTTACGCCAATGGTCCATGGACACCCGTCACAAGTGGCACTTGGCTACCACTCTGTTCAGAGAACAGCATCTATTTGGAGAAGCCTTGGACCCGATCCTTATCGAGATCCGAGATAAAAGGAAGGTGCTTCAGTCCATATCACGAAAGGGGAACTTCGCCAGTTTCCCTATCTTCGACGGCCCTTTCGGGGCACTGAACAGGGTTCCAGCTTTTCCCAGTTCCAAGGTCAGTCCGGACTCCGACAATTCCAATCCCAAGATAGATTTGGGAGGGGGAAACAGTCCAGATGGCCCTTTTGGGGAGGGGGGGTCGCCCTTTCCGGAGAGGCAGATAGGGATTTCCCCCAGGGACCCATTGGGGGTCGGCTCGCTCTATTCTTCCACTTTTGGGAGCGAACCACTCAGGACCAATGGGTCCTGCAAACCATCAGACAGGGTCTTTCCCTGGAATTCCTTTCCCTCCCCCCAAGGTTTTTTATTCGATGCCCCACTTCCAGGGTGCCTTCCAAGAAAGCTCTCATGGATGAAGCAGTCCAACACCTGCTGGATATTAACGCTATCCAGGATGTCCCCCTGGACCAGCAGGGACAGGGTCATTATTCCATCCTCTTCGTAGTTCCGAAAGCCTCGGGGGGATGGAGAGCTATTTTGGATTTAAAACTTTTGAACCGTTATATCAAATACAAGCGGTTCAAAATGCAGTCCCTCCTGTCTATCCTGGGGGGTATCAGACAAGGGGATTTTCTGGCTTCACTAGACCTAACAGAAGCATATCTGCATATCCCTGTCAACCGTCATCACCGTCAGTACCTAAGATTCTGTTATGCAGGTCAACACTTCCAATATAGAGCCTTACCCTTCAGGCTTTCTTCAGCTCCCAGGGTTTTCACCAAAGTTCTTGCAGCGGTGGCGGCCCACCTTAGGTCCATTCCCGTACAGATACAATGCTACCTGGATGACATCTTAGTGCAGGCTTCCTCGGAATCTTTAGCGAAGCATGATGTTCAGATAGTTCGGGACATTCTGCGTCTCCACGGCTTTTCCATTAACTTAAAGAAGAGCCATCTTTCCCCGACCACTAGTCTGCTCCATTTGGGAGCAGTTGTAGACTCCATTGAATGCAGGGTTACTCTTTCGCAGGAAAGACAACACAGCATTAGGCTCCTGGTCTCTCAGGTCAAGAAGGAATGCAAAGTTCCTCTGGACACACTATCCTCTCTTCTAGGGAAGATGTTTTCATGTATTTCAATTACTCCTTGGGTGCGTTTACATTCGAGGGAACTACAATGGTTCCTTTTACCTTTTCAGAAAACGGGGCGGAGCACATCGACAGCCAGAGTGTTGGTTCCCCCAAAGGTCCTCCAGTCTCTGGCCTGGTGGAATTCCTCGGCTATCTCCAGGGGATGTCACTTCCTAGAACCGACCAGAGTCACAGTAACAACAGACGCAAGCCTGATCGGTTGGGGAGCCCACTCTCAGGGACAGATGGCCCAGGGCCGCTGATCTCTCCAAGAAGCATCGGCTCTGATCAATTGGCTAGAACTCCGAGCAGTAGCATTGGCACTCAAACATTTCAGGAGCCATCTAGCAGGTCAACATGTGCTGGTTCTCATGGACATCACCACTGCCAAGGCACATGTCAATTGCCAGGATGGCACCCAATCCCGAGCTCTTATGCAGGAGGCTCTCAAACTGGGACTATGGGCAGAGAGGCACCTGCTCTCGATTACAGCAGAACATGTCTCGGGTACCCAAGCGGACTGGCTCAGCCGAACAGAGGTAGACCAGGCAGAGTGTCGTCTGCACCCGTCCCTCTTTCAGGAGATAACGAGACGATTCGGACTCCCCCAAGTCAACCTGTTCGCATCTCCACTGAACGCGCAAATACCGAGATTCTTCTCTCGGTTCCCATCCAAGGGAGCGGAAGGAGTGAACGCACTCCAGGGGGAGTGGCCCCCGGGCCTTCTGTATGCCTTCCCTCCAATCCCGACTCTACCCAGGGTAATACGGAAGATTATAGAACGTGCGGAAATTATCGTCGTAGCTCCACATTGGCTCCGGAGAGCCTGGTTTGCGGATCTCAAGTCTGTGTCTGAATCCCCCCCCATGGCAGGTCCCAGTGTCTGAGGAATTGCTCAGTCAGGGGGCCCTAGTCCACCCGGACCCCCAGTGGCTTCAACTGACCGCATGGCGGTTGAGCGGGGCTCTCTGAGACAACAGGATTATGACCCAGAGGTCATTTTAACAATCCAGGCATCTTGACGGCCATCCATGCAGTGTATCTATGCCGCGATGTGGAAAGCCTTTTGCTCCTGGTGCACTTCAGAAGGCCTCTCCCCTACTTGCATACCTCTTCCAAAGGTTCTAAAATTCCTCCAGCGTGGATTGACCATGGGTCTCTCTCCCAACACACTCTGAAGACAGGTGGCAGCTCTATCCTCTGTACTTACCAATGAACAAGTGGAAACGCTAGCACAGTTCCCAACTGTCCGATGTTTCCTACGAGGAGCCGCCAATCTGTGTCCCGCTGTCATACATCGTTAGCCCACATGGGATCTCCCCAGGGTTTTAAAGTCCTTAACGGGTCCACTGTACGAGCCTCTCTGAGAGGCTTCCTTTCGACACCTGTCATACAAGGTGGCTTTTTTGCTAGCAATCACCTCGGCCCGCAGAATATCAGAGCTGTCAACCCTGTCCATGCGGGATGATCTGTGCATTTTCCATCCCGATAGAGTCGTACTCAGGCTGGACCCCTCCTTCATTCCTAAAGTCAATTCCACCTTTCACTGAACGCAGGAACTGGTTCTACCTTCATTCTGCACGAATCCCTCTCACCCAACTGAGAGACTATGGCACACCTTGGACGTTTGCAGGGCTCTACGAATATACTTGAAGAGAACTCACCAGGTCCGCAGAACTAAGGCTCTGTTAATAGCCTTTTTACCACGGTCCTTGGGACAAAAAGTGTCATCCTCAACCATAGGGCGCTGGATCCGTGGTACAATTGCGAAAGCCTACGAGCTCTCAGCCCTACCGCGACCTCAAGGAATTACGGCTCATTCCACTCGAAGTGCAGCCACTTAGGCAGCCTGGGCCTCCCAGGCTCCCCTGGCGGAGGTCTGCAGAGTGGCAACATGGTCTACACCATCTCAATTTTTCTGCCACTACAAGATCGACAAGTTCACGTCGGCTGACGCGGCATTTGGTCGGAGAGTCTTACAACAAGTACACGAGGAGTCTCACGGAGACAGATTATAATAGAACCCACCCGAGGGACGGAGAGCTTTGGTACATCCCAACCTGAATGATGGCTCCACCCAGGATGGAGAAGGGGCACTGGTCTTACCTGATATGCCTCTTCTGATCAGGTGGAGCCATCATTCAGTCCCTCCCTCTGATGCAACTTGGGGGGCGGAATTAAACTTAAGGTGTCACTAATAGTCATCTTTAGACCTCTTTTTGTTTTTTGCTTTTTTGTTTGTTTGTTTTTTGATCTCTCCAGGAGACATTATCAATTTTTACCTCCTACTAGCCAAGGACCGCTCGATTAGAGCGGTCTCAGGAAGGGACAACGTATAGGGATTACAGGAAATTTTTGTGATAGCCACGTCGAGTCTGTGTTTCTTCGGTCTCGCTGAAAACTGGGTCCCAGGAGGGCGGATCCAGCTATTTAAACTAAGAACAGACTCGGTCCTTACCTCTGACTGGACGAGGACATCCCAACCTGAATGATGGCTCCACCTGATGAGAAGAGGCGTATCAGGTAAGACCAACGCCCCTTTTCTCCAGATACCAGGAAGTATTGCATAATGCTTGTGCAATGGGACAGGGAGTCAAAATTTCATGAGACTTGAAATTACAGCAATTTTACTTCTCCCTCCCATCCAAAATCTCTCACAATAACATGTCAAATAAAAACAAGAAAGTCAAGTTGCCCCTTGAAAAGCACCTTTGGGAGTCTCACAATAATACCTAAGTATTCTGAAATCCCTTATTCTTATTATGTGAAGAGAGATTTCTTTTCACATCTCATGAGATTTGGAGTCTTATCAATGTTCAGCTGTTTTTATTTTTAAAATGGCTTAATAATAATAAAGGTTGCTAATGACATCTACTGGCAACATATTATTGACCTCTGATGTAATGCAGTGTTACAGTGGGAGCAAAACCTATTTTGTAAGACTCTTTGAAAACAATACAAATGATAAAAAAGCAAGGTTGCAGAAAGTACTTGAATAAATAATTTTTTAAAGAAGATAACATCTACTGGTGAGTGTGCTTTAGCAAGCAAGTAACTTTTCACCTTCTTGCAGTGAAGAGTTAATTTTAGCAGCTTCCTGTGAGAGAATGAATGTAACAGGCTCCTTTCTCAAATATCTACCTAAACAGTTAGTGGTTAACAGATGAAATATCTAAGCAATTAAAATTAATCAATAGAAGCTTAAAAATATCAAACAAAAAAAACCCAGCAACAATATAAAGTAGATTAACTGAAGGAACTGAGTGACAAAAAAAATCCAAGTATCATTTCCATTATTTATTTTATAGTCATAAATGTTAGTAATTTTAAAATGCTACAGAAATTAAAATTCATTCTGGATGGTAGATTAATTTTCCTCAGATGATAAACTGTATTTCAATGCATTCTTTAGGTTCATTTCTTCCAGCAGGAATAGCATGTGATTCAAAAAGTGCTCTGCAGTCAGGCTATTTCACTGGACTATATTGTGGACAAGTAGAAAGACTATTTATATTCATTAAAAGTTGGCAAACCCCATATTTCAAACCAGTAGTCCAGACACAAAGACTCCACTTAAAATTGGTTCTGCCATTTACTCTTTTAAAGGCAGTTCTGGAATGAAATGATCTGTGTAAATCTGAAAGACACGGAAGTTTAGGAAAAGAGCACACTGACAATCTATTTGCAAGTATCAATGATGTTTCTTCCTTAAGTTCTTGATATCCCCTAAACAATTTTCTGATATGTATTTTCCAGGAGTACACATTCAGTATAATGCAAATGTGACAGTTACCAATATACTATAATATAAATATATATAAAATGAGTGTGCGCACATGCACACAGACATATACATACATACATACATACATACATACATACATACATACATACATACATACATACATTTAATGCTTACCATTTGAGATTGGCTTCGAGGACAACCATTGATATCTTCAACTTTTTCATTCGCTAAAAGAAAGCAGTGAAGTTTTTTTTTTAAAAAAAATAATGTCTGAGAATAGGCAACAAGACAAGATGAGACAAAGCAAATAGGCACATAAATATTTTGCATATACAGAACTTGCTCTCAGCACGCTGAAATGTACAATAACAGTCTTTCTTGTTAGCGGCAGTTCCTTCCCTCATGCAAAGGGGAAGTGCAGAGAACGTTGCTGCTAATTCTCCAGACCCTGCCAAACGACTGCTGACATGAAATCTTCCACAATTGTTTTTGTGGGATCAAGATACAGTTTCAAGTCATCTCAGAAAGTATAAACCGCTCCAGTTAATAAAATGCACACATTGGAGACACATGGCTTAATGAAGCATTCACTTTAGTCTGCCAAGTGTGTGAAATGCAGTCCTTGGGCTATAAAGGGGATGAACCACATACAAATAGATTCAGACAAACCCTTATCAAAATTTCTGAACATTTAAAAAAATGAGGAAGCATTGCCTCTATTTCTGAAAATAAGTATAGAGAGAGAAATAAAGAGACTGAATCATAACTATCTAATGTTCATCTCTCACAACACTTTGTTCTAGTTCTGTTGTATTTTATATCCTAACTCAGACGTCAGCTGTCAGGTTATGGCTAAATGCATGGGACTTACCAATAATCTGAATGATTTCTGCTAGTAGAACTCCATCTGCAATGTCCTGTTGCAAATCTTTGATCAGCCGTTTGTGGCCAGATTTTGCTAGATAATGATTAGCCCAGTCAGTGTAAATCTGCAGAGTAGAGAGAAGGGAAACAGGAAGAGAGAGAGAGAGAGAGAGAGAGAGAGAGAGAGAGAGAGAGAGAGAGAGAGAGAGAGAGAGAGAGAGAGAGAGAGAGAGAGAGAGAGAGAGAGAATAAAATTTAGAAAGACTTATGTTGGCTTACATGTGAGTAGAGCTCTATAAACCACATTCCAATTTAAGGAGTCACCACCAAAAAGTAAAACTTCAATGGTTTTTACTTTTTTTAATCAGCCTCTGTGCCATTTTTCTGCATTTTAACCTTGAATGATTCATTTTATTATACAATGAAACATCACTATCATTGTGATCAGGAAAAAAGCCCCTTCAGGACTGCCAAGAAAATTCTTGTCATAAATCACTTTCAGTCTGATCTGAGACTTACACTGGAAACACTGCATGTAATGTTTTTACTTGTTTCATTTTGCTTCTTGTGTTTATTTTCATAAGAACCATGTGCAAACAGTTGTACCAGTATTTTCTAGGGAAACAAACATTTTATCCATACAGAGTATGCAAACAAATGTAAGATGTACAGTACCTTACAGATTTTGGCTCTGCAGATGCCTTTGCTTCCTGGAAGCAAATGAGCAATCTATACACCTAGAAGTAATCATTTTTGGTTCACTATTCCTCAGAAATAAAGTGGATTAGAGTAAACCAAATAAATCCATCACACCTTTTAAAAATTAAAACTATATTAAATTACAAACATGAAAACCATATAGTAGCAGCATGACAACAAAAGACAGAAGCAAGCTAAATGACACAGTAGCAGAAGTTCAGCCAAAAGTCTTGGCAAGCAGCTCTTTAGCTAACACCAAAAGCTAACTAAACTTAGTGCCAACTGTAATAGGATTACACCAGCCAGACTTTAGCAGTAAGGCAACCTAGAGAGGTGCCCTCAGAGAGGAGAAAGTCTTTAAATTAATTGCTTTCTTGTCCCACAAATAAACTAGGAAGTCATCAATACCCACACATGTTACAATCACTGAAAAGATAGCTGGACAGAAATGTGAGAATGGCTTGTCATTCTCTGAGTTCATGGATACAGACTAGTGGACACTGCTTAACTAAATTCCAATATTCATAAGAAATATACAAATATGGTTTGTAGGCCTATGTACAACTTCCTATTTAAATAAAATCATGTTCAATCTATATGTCAAAGTCAAATCCCAATAATAATGTTTTCCTGAACATTCAAACCCCCCGCCCCGCAATTTCAAATCTACAAGATATTTGTATCATGTAACTGTTTCCAAATTCCAAAGAATATTAACTTTAGCATGCTTCAATATTCTCCCCACATTAATTTTGGAGGGCTGATATAATATATATATATTGTTATCAAATCAGAAAGATTTACTTTCCTTGAACATACCTAATTTTTATACTGCCTGTAAAATTAGACGCTTCCCACCAGTAAGTCCACTGCCAATTATAACATTCCCATTCTGTTTTGTGTATTTGTAGTAAATTTATTTTTAATGTGTTTTATTTTGAATTCTTGTCTGTGACCATAATAAACTCTGTCTATCCCTCCCATCCCAATAATATAACTAGTAATTCAGAAATGTATGATTAGCTTAAACTGACTATGTTAGAAATGGGTATTTAATGCAGTTAATTAAATTTTCATTGTTGGCTGCTTAGATGACTTTTGTAACCTTCCAATAACTTTGCTCTTTCATGGAAAAGAAGCTACTAGAAAGCTACTAGGTTACTAGAAAATGAAAACAATGAAAATAAATCGATGGATTGGCCAAAATTAATAAATAATTTTCTTGCTTTATTTTGATTTTTAAGCCAAACTACCGTATTTTTCACACTATAAGATGCAATAGCAATAGCAATAGCAGTTAGACTTATATACCGCTTCATAGTGCTTTACAGCCCTCTCTAAGTGGTTCACAGAGTCAGCATATTGCCCCCAACAATCTGGGTCCTCATTTTACCCACCTCAGAAGGATGGAAGGCTGAGTCAACCTTGAGCCGGTGAGATTTGAACCGCCGAACTGCAGCTAGCAGTCAGCTGAAGTAGCCTGCAGTGCTGCACTCTAACCACTGCGCCACCTTGGCTCTTTTTTGGCACCCAAAAAAAGTGGGTGGAAATGTCTGTGCATCTTATAGAGCATCTTATATTGTGGCAGGGGGACGGGGGTTGGTTCAGCAGGGGTAATCAGCAACGATTGACAATGGCAGTGGTGAATGGCGGCAGCGATTGGCGGCTAGAACAGCTGATCGGTGGTATTCGGGGGGGGGGCTATCGCCACTGCCGGGGAAGGCTGGAGCCTTCACTGCCGAGCAGCTGATCGGCAGCTGGATCGGCCTCCCGGAATACCGCCGATCAGCTGTTCTAGTTGCCATTTGCCGCCAATCACCACCGCCATTCGCCGCCACCACTGTCAATCGCCGCTGATCGCCGCATGCCGAATGGCGGTGGTGGCAATAGGCGGCGGCGGTGAACGGTGGCGATAGGTGAGGGTGGCGATCGGCGGTGATCAGTGGCTAGAACAGCTGATCAGCGGTATTCCAGGAGGCCGATCCAACCACTCGGCAGCAAAGGCTCCATTGTTCCCCAGCCACGGCAAACGGCGGCACCGGTGACAGGTGCTGACACATCAACCCCCTCCCTCCACAATATTCTCTCTATAAGTAGAATAGAATAGAATAGAATAGAATAGAATAGAATAGAATAGAATAGAATAGAATAGAATAGAATAGAATAGAATTTCTTTATTGGTCAAGTGTGATTGGACACACAAGAAATTTGTCTCCAGTGCATAAGCTCACAGTGCATATATAAACAGCAAGTAATAAGTCATAGATCACAAATCATAATTACAATCATTAATCATAAGTTACAAACAGCAATTGATAAATCATAAGAAGATAGTAGGAAAGATGAGAGGATAAGAAAATACGAAAAATGAGACAGTGCTGTGAGAATTATGTGTTTAGCAGAGTGATGGCATGGGAGGAAAAACTAGCTTTGTGTCTAGTTGGTTCAGCATGCAATGCTCTATAGCGGCATCCTGAGGGGAGAAGTTAAAATAGATTATGCCCAGGATGTGAGGGGTCTGTAGATATTTTCTCTGCCCTCTTTCTGGTTCATGCACTATACAGATTGTCAATGGAAGGCAGGCTGGTTGCAATTCTTTTTTATGCAGTCCTAACTATCTGTTAAAGTCTGTACCTGTCCTGTTTGGTTGCTGTACCAAATCAGACAGTTGTTGAGATACAAATGACAGACTAAATAATTCCTCTGTAGACTATATCAGCAGATCCTTGGGCAATATTTCTAACTTTAGCATTCTGGTCTCCACTTACAAGCAGCACATCTAGCTTGCATGTTCTTGCTGAAACTGAGAAACCGCTGGTGATCCCCAGTCACCAGCAGTTGAATGGATATGGAACAGAGGCTCATTGGCACTGCTATGGAATAATTTCCCATGAGAAATCAAGTTGGCCCTTGTAGTTTTGGCTGTCTGGAAACTTTTGAAAATAAAGTTGCTCCATAGAGTCTAGGGTGAATGATAGGATGTCTATGTGTGATTTATGATCTTGAATTACTGAGGTCAGGATTTTGTTTATTGTTTTATTTTAGGTTTTATCATGGCTGTTTTACTGCTTCTCCCACCCCTTATAATTACTGTGGGATGCTAAGAGAATGTTTGGATTGTGACAGATATAAATTTCATAAGGAAATCTCTAAAATGTCCTATTCTGAAGCAATTTCAAAAGTGATAAGGCATGTTTGTGTAGGGCATTTGGAAAAAAAGTCATACAACTGTTCCAGTAAGAGTTTCATTTGCTTTGTTACTTGCCTTACATTTCAATGTTTTGAAATGTCTATGGAGGGCTGTAAAAATTACACATACAAAAAAGTCACAATGTTGTAATAATGGCTTCTATTATAGAACTCTTACTGTACAGACAGAGCAACGGTGAGTACATTGGCAGCTTGAACAAGAGAAACACACTGGCAGTTTGGAAAGGACATAAAGTGAACCAGAGGTGACTTTTAGAAAAAAGAAACATTGCTGTCAGATAAGAATTATGAGAGTGGTTGTATGCCTTCTTGTTTCAAGAAAAACACAAGGTTTCGGTCATCTTAAAAAAATAAAGTATTTTAGCATAAACTTACATGGAGTAAAATTCAATTACGGTAAGTGAAAAGGGACAAAAACAGCAACAAAATTATATACCAATCTTGCAAACTTTGCATAATGAACTGCATTCACTAAAACCTTAGTCCCATGTAAGATATACAGAACCAAATGAACACATACAGTGAGTTAACATTTACCCTTTTCAGAAAACAGGCTTCTGTTTTATTTACTACTTGTAGCAACAAGGTCTCAAATAAAGTGAAATATAGTAAACAATTGGCTGGACTAAAGAACGTAAGTCAAAGAAAGACCATCAATAGTGTTGTCTCAAGATTTCACGCAATGGCTCACAACATGTATATTTATAGCAACTTTTAAACTTTCCCTTGAACAATGTCTTTGAATTTAACTTCATATTTTCTTAGCAACAAGAATTAAAACAGGGAGGAGTAAGCTGTTCTGAGCTTCCCTGAATTAAATAATACATTGTCCAAATAATGATGTAATAATGTTTAAGGTGCTGGGCTGGCAGAACAGAGACCCAACTTCATGTTTATTCTGAGCCATGGAAGTTCACTGGGGGATTAATTGGTTCATTGGTTTGTTGGTTGATTTAAAAGATTTATATGGCTACCCATGTTAAGTAACTCTGGGTGGCTCACAATCACAAGTTATTTAGGACCAGTCACTGTGCCAGAGCCCAACTGTGTATCAAGCAAATCATAGCTTAGCAGACCTCAATTACTAGCTAATCAGAACTGAGGGCTGTTGGATCCAGATATCCTTATTTTTGTAAGATTCTATCCCTGAATAACTTGTTAGGAGACCAGTTGTTAAGCAAGTGCAGCTTTATGTTTGAGCTTGCAAACATTTGCATTTCTCAAGATTTGCTATAATTTGATTGTCCTTAGATTTGGATAATAGTATCTCTGCCTCTCAGTAATTTAAGCATGGGTTGTATTTCTGATGTCACCTGAGTCAAACATAACAATTTTTCATTCTGTATTGTGATTTTAATTGGTGTTAATTGATTTTATGATTGTTCGCCATCCAGAATCACCTGTTTGAGATGGGTGGCCATACAAATTGAATACATAAAAATAAATAAGTAAATTGGAGTTCCTAGTGACTTTAATAATTTAACATATAACCTGTGTCCAAGACTATAAAATATATTGCTTCTTTCTATGCTTTACTCATTCATACAAAGTACGGTACTTATAATAGCTTGTGCAGTTTGAAAAAAGCACTTGTTTAAGTCATCCATGCCTCTTATACATACTTCAAATATTTCACTGTTGACTTTCATTGCTGCTGTCATTTGCATTCCAGATGTGGTAGTTGTTTAATAAGTATCTTCCATTTCTGGCTTCTATTTTAAAATAGAACTATTAGTAGCAACAGCTGATAATTGCCTAATGCTTTTAAGTTACAGTTT
Source organism: Thermophis baileyi (assembly GCA_003457575.1). Lineage (NCBI taxonomy): Eukaryota > Metazoa > Chordata > Lepidosauria > Squamata > Dipsadidae > Thermophis > Thermophis baileyi. The sequence goes on along the minus strand of QLTV01003290.1, from coordinate 411,337 downwards.
TATATTTCAGATTCCAGTTATAGTGTAGGAAATAATAGGGCAAAGCAAAGTGAGAACATGGCTTTGTGAATTCCAGTGAGCTCTTCTACTATTCTATTTTGAAATAAATTCCTTGCAAGCCAATACATAAATAAACTCATGTGCACTCCTACATCTAGCATGCAAACAACAGGAACAATGATGCAGATACAGGAATTTAGTAAAACAATTATGAATTTGTTAGAATGCCAACCGCTGTGTGAGACTGGGCCTGAACAGAAATTGCTGAGAAGCAAAGCATGGTACCTTCGTCAGTTTCTCATACACATTTCAATTACACTTTGATATTAAACATTTTATACAAAAAGAAAGACTCTATTAAATGTCACTTCTACAGAAAAACATTCAGAGTATTAGTCACTGACAACTGTCAGGACGGAGTCATTACTGAACTTTGTGAATATATCTCACTGACTGAACTCTGTAGCCAACTATCACATTGCTCATTTCCTTAGAGAGTTCTTTCTCCTAATCTATGTTCTCCATTAAACAACAGCTTTGACCACAAATTGCTTTCATTGTCTATGTCCAAATTTATCTATTAAAATAATCTCAACAAGACGACAGTATAAGAGTATGTTCTGCATTTGTGAAGCCCCCAAATATGCAAGACGCAAAGCTTAATGACTTGCATTGTTAAGTACTATATAAGTCAAAATTATTTGTGAAAGAAGTAATTTCTCAATACATTTGACATCTATCATTTTTAACTATTTTTAATTCTATTGTAAAATAACAAAAGAAAAGTATACTATCTTTGAAACTCAAATATTAATATAAATTTTGCACCATAAATCTGGAATATGAGAGAATGTAAAAAAATGTAATTATTTAATTTATAAACCAGAAGCCTCATCACTAGCACCATGGAAATGGCAATTTTAAAGAAACGTCTTCCTTATGTTTAGACTAAAAGAAAAAAAAATCTCTACTGATTTATGTGAATTTTCCTGAATCTGTGTAATAATCTCATTCTTCAATACAGATCCTCAGGTCATGACTCTTTTTGAGATGAGCATTTTTTCCTCTAAGTGAAACAGTCATTAAGCAAAACATCATGACCATGCTGCTTAGCAGTGGCAGTTCTGGCAGCCCTAGATGCAGTGGTTAGGCCAGGACTATGTGGTTGTTAGGTATGGATTTCACATTTCTCCTGCCCTATGCTTCAGCTCAGCCCACCCATAAACCTCTGCCTTATCTCTTCCCTTTTGGCCACCCTTCACTTTGCCAATATCCCTACTGCCCCCTGCCGTTGCAACTTCCATCTGATTTCCTCTGTCTTCTTCCTCCTATTGCCAGCTGGGATCCAGGTGCTAGGCAATGGAGCAGCCCTAAGATGAGCACAGTGCGTATTGCAGGATAGCAAAGCAATACTTCTCCTGCTGAAGGGAGCTTGTTGAGCCTGGTTAGGGAGAGGCAGCAGGACAGAGCCAGTGGTGTGGACAGAGTAGCCCTGTGCAAGGAGAAAAAGCCTAAAGACTGTAGAGAATGAAGCAGGATAGGACGGGGAGGCTGGAGAAGGGCAGAAGCAGCTCTTTGGATGAAGAGGTACTCTGATTTTACCCATTTGCAATGGCTTTTCTTGTAGACCAGGAGTATCAAACTCAAGGCCCGGGGACCTGATCCGGCCTGGGGGTGCTTAGATCTAGCCTGCAGGGCTGCCCTGGAAACAGCGAAGGACTGGCCCGCGGTGCCCCTGCCAGCAAAAACAGAGCTCCGTTTTCGCTGGCAGAGAGTTGCAGGAGGCCATCACAGCCAAAAATGGAGCTTCAGAGCCCATTTTCTCTGGCAGAGCGCTCAGGCCACAACAGGCGCCCCGGACACGAGTGATGTCAAGCCTGCCATGCCCACTCCAGGCCCCCGAAGTCAAACACAACCCTGATGCGGCCATCAATGAAATCTAGTTTGGCACCCCTGGTGTAGACCAATCTTTATTGGAGAATCACTATTTACTTATAAACAAGCCATGTGAATTGGAACTCCCATCACTTACATTTTGTTTGGTTGCATACATCTAGGGATTCCTTTAAGACTTTTCAGCTAACATAAAGGTGCCTGAGAAAGATCGTTGTGCAATAATCAGAATCACAATTATGTAGCACTGCTCTGCTTCATCAGTGATTCAGCCTTTTGAGGTAGGCCAGGTCAAGGAAGAAACAACACAAGAATTTCAGGAATGCTACTTTATTGTTGTAAAATGTAATAACAGAATCTTGAAAGAGTACCTGTGTATTCCCACTTATACCAAACAAAATGAAACAATAGTTGTTGTTGTTGTTGCTATTGCTTTGAAAATGAATTGTTTTAGAGATCAAAACTGGAATAAATTACCAACAATAAAACATTCTATACCGATTTCTCTGAATATAATACTCAGAGTAAATTTAATGTTATTCCTCTATTGAAATTTCCATTGTTGCATCTCTGTTAGAGTATTCTATTTCTGCAGCATTTAATCATGCAATCCTTGACCTGTTTCCGAGTTATATTTCAATAATAATTTATAAATTAAAGGCAAGTATTATAATAGCACTTAGCAATAGCACTTAGACTTATATACCGCTTTACAGTGCTTTACAGCACTCTCTAAGCGGTTCACAGAGTCAGCATATTGCCCCCAACAATCTGGGTCCTCATTTTACCCACCTCGGAAGGATGGAAGGCTGAGTCAACCTTGAGCCGGTGAGATTTGAACCGCTGAACTGCTGAACAGTCAGCTGAAGTAGCCTGCAGTACTGCACTCTAACCACTGCGCCACCTCGGCTCTTTAATACACATAAGTTTTTTTAATTCTGTAAAATCTCAATATTCCCCCTTGTTTCTGCAATTATTTTTGTGATGTTCTACTTACTTGAACATACTGAAAGCAATTAGGTAACTAGACCACTGTGAAATATGACTCTCAAAAGATTTTATACTTGTGTTATCTATAATTAAGACTTGCAAACTGAACCATTTGCTGTTTTTCCACTGAACACACTTTAACATCTTTCTTTTTAATAGAAATAGGCATGTAATAATTAAGTCAGCTTATTAAGAAGAAAAGTTATTTTTTTCTATATTTTTCCAAATATTCAGTATAATCCAGGGGTGAAATTCACATTTTTACCCTACCGGTTCTGTGGGCGTGGCTTGGTGGGCGTGGCAGGGGAAGGATAGTGCAAAATCTCCATTCCCACCCCACTCCAGGGGAAGAATACTGCAAAATCCCCATTCCCTCCCCACTCCTGGGGGAAGGATATTGCAAAATCTCCATTCCCACCCCACTCTGGGGCCAGCCAGAGGTGGTATTTGCCGGTTCTCCGAACTACTCAAAATTTCCGCTACCAGTTCTCCAGAACCTGTCAGAACCTGCTGAATTTCACCCCTGGTATAATCCTCATTATTGCATTATTAATTGTTTATTCAAATAGAAATAGAAAGCTGTCTGTTTGGAAGCTGCCCCTTCCCAAAGGTAAGAGCCATATGGAGATAAAGTGCCACTTAAAAGTTGGTGAACTTTTACATTTTCAGTGTTTGTTTGTTTGTTTGTTTGTTTGTTTGTTTGTTTGTTTGTTTGTTTGTTTAGTTTAGTTTCTATAGCCGCCCATCTCAGTGAATGACTCTGGGAGGCTAACAATTCAGAATATATATTATAATTAAAAATTTTAAAAAGCATTTTAAAACAATAAAAACAGGAAAAAAATCATTAAAACATCCAATTCAAGGTGCACAAGAGCAAAATATTTGGCCTGTTGGCAATATAGCCAGGAAACACTATTTATTTCTGCATCAATATGACCTAAAACATTGTCTGTTTTTGTAACAGACTGTGAGGAAAAACTTAAGACACAGGAGGAAGAGCCACTGCCTAGAAAACAATCTCAAGAGAGAAATCTGAATGAAAAGCAGGAATGGGAGTTAAGAAAGATTGACAGAAGGGATGGGTCCTAGATCATAAAGGCCGAGGAGCAGGGAAATCCTTTCAGACTGCCAGGATTCTGTTACCGGTACTAAGATTCTGTTGATGTAATCTTCCAATAAAGGTAGTATAAGTATTTTTTGGCTTTGGTAATTAGTTGTTTTTTAAACAAGCCTTCATTATTTTGTCAAGAAAATTCTTATGTATTTAACTTTCTTTATTAATAATACTAAAGTCTGCTATTTCATATACAAATATTGCTTTTCTTCTTCTGTCAAATTCTGCATCAGCGTTTGGCTTTTTTCTTCATTAATATGATAGCCTGACATGAAACTATATTTTTGTATATTGTGTAATTTTAATTAACATATTGTAAGCAAATAATTTCAGTTTATGTTCTTGCTTCATTAGCCTGATTCTTGAAATTTTATTTTCTTGATCTCTTTGGCTTGTTAATAACTTATACCAAGAAGGACCATTTACTAGTATTTTGGCTTTTCTTTTAGATTGAAATCCATCTTTTTCAAAACCACAACTATAAAAGTCTATTCCAGATTGTCAAAGGCTTTTTCTGTATCAAGAAAAAGAATAGCCTTTTTGGGGGGGAAAAATACACATGTATTCAATGTGTCTAACATTATTTCTCATAGAAATAAGAAAGAAGAGACCCAAATTTTATAGCAGCATTTAATGCTAGTTTGAAGATTAATAATAATGGTGTAATTGTACTTAAGGAAATATCAATTAGAATATTACACAATAGAAAAGAATATATTTTGCTGACAAATTTAAACAAGAAAATTCCATTTAGATGGGATTGGAATAGGTGATTTTTACTTTTAAACAACAGAGATTTAAGTTGAACTCTACAGAAAGCAAGATATATTTTTGGAAAAAAATATTAAAGAACTGAAGGAAGAACAAAGGAAAGTGACAATGACAGAGAAGACTAAACAAATGTCACAACAGGTGTGAAACATTTAAGAAGATTCCACATTGGGCCCCACAGGTGTTGACTTGTCCAAAATCTTGACCTAATTATGGATTAGGTACAGAGGTGGGTTCCTCCCAGTTCAGACCGGTTCTATAGAACCGGTAGTAACTTGGTGGCCTGGGTCGCTCGAACCGGTAGCGACCCAGGCCTGCCACACCCCCGAACCGGTTCTTTCGGCGGTGCCATAGGCCGCTTCTGTTTTTTGCTTCTGCGCATGCGCAGAAGCTTTTTTTAAGCACTGTGCATGCGCGAAGTGTGCGTGTCCGTGAAGCGCACGCCTGCGTGACGCTACACTGAGAGAACCGGCAGCGAAGAAAACCAGAACCCACCCCTGATTAGGTACCAAATGTGACCACCATATCTGCTTTCTGCTTTAACTTTTCTGAAATCTCAGCATCATATTCAAAATATGAAGAATAAGACATGGTTGCCCCTTGCCTAAGTTAGGAAGTACAAAATGAAACTATTTGTTTATTCATTTGACCTTGTTTTAAGTTGCCCTATATCATTTTTCCAAATCTTACATCTGAGCTCACTTTCCTTTTTGATGTTCAAGTTCTGTTATCAATCAAGTTAAAACATGGATTTATATATATTTATAATCTTGGAGATGATTTTAGTACAATTTGTGTTAAATCTAGAATACTGGTCTCTGGTCTCAACTAGACTGTAAAGACTGTTGGTGTTTCTCTTTGGTTTAAATCATGAAGAAGAAGAAAACAATTTGGGTGTATTTGGGCATGTTTCTTAGTCCTGACTCCTGGAACAACTTCTGCCTTTCTTCCAGTCTTACAAACAACCATGAAGGATATATTGATAGATATTAGAGACAGTGATTTTACAGTAAGTCCCAAAAGGGATTCCAACCTCCAACGTTTTGAGAATTGAAATAACAACAAAAATTTATTTAACGGCACACAGAGAATAGTTGGAGGGTTTCGTGATTATAGGATTTGCTTTAAAACCTTTAGATCCTTGATCCTTTCCTTAATGTTCTCACACCACTTTTTTGGGGGGGGAACAGGAGGGGAGGTTGGAATTTTCCAACTTTGGAAAGCAACACTGGGAAGATAGAATAGAGGATCAAGGATTGGATTTTGCCCTACAGAGTTGGTGACATATTCTTGATATCAATGAGCAGAAACTGTATAGTCCTATGATGCTTGTTATGCATGTTAGAAAGCTCTAATAAGCTTGTAGCTCAAGGATAATTTTTGTAATTTTTATTACATATCCATATTAATTTTAAACACCAACTAGATGTCTTATTTATATTTCATGGAATCAAACAAAAAAATTCATTTAATTAAATGAAGGCTAGGGTCCTATGCATCCCACCAGGGAGTTTATGTCTGAGTAAATGTACATAGTTGGGAATGAATACTATATGAAATAATATAGTCAATTGGCAAAAATAAATGTAACATTCCTGAGCTCAAGTCAATTATTTAAGATCAAATGCTTCCTAGGTCTATGGCAGCTTAAAATAATTTCAAATCATAGGAATTGTTGAATTGTCTTGGCTCTGTTACTTGTTACTAATCCATAGCATCAAAGCTTTTTGTGATGGTTGACCCTGAACTAAGTGGAAAGAAGAGACAAGAAGGAAGCAAAGTGTGTTAAATAAAAAGTTGTGAGTCTTTCATTTTATTTAACAGACTATATCATAATTCAAGAGGGACCATGTCTTCTATAATTGAAAAGTTTCATTCTATAGTACAGTACAAGATAATTAAGTGAAAACTAATGGACTATTTCTGATATAGCATTCGTGAACTATCTTGGGAATTAAAAAATAGTGTTTATATCTGTACCCAACAAAAATAATTGTTGCAAGATTTTCATTCGTGAAAAAGAATTGTATTAAACTGATTTATTTTCAAATTGGATACAAATGAATAATCATGGTAGCATAAGCATACCATCATGAAGGAAGGAGGAAACATGCATTCATGAAAGAGAATGAGCAAATATAAACAGGGAGATAAAGAAAATGAAAATATTGAGAAAATATCGATTGTTTTTAGGAGTGTAACTTGGCCCCTAAACAGGCATCATACCCAGGGCCTTTCCAATGCTCGATAGTGTACAGGCACTGCTAAAATCCCATCTTCTACATCATTTTAAATATTCTTGTTTCATTCTGCATGTGGCTATTTTTCTGCTTTTCCTCTTATAAATTCATGGCAAAAATAAGCAATCGGGACAGTATAAAATAGTATCATACTTATTTAGGCTTTATTTTTTAAAAAAACTAAAAACTGCCCTGATGCATGGATGGATGGATGGATGGATGAGACACAGAAAGAGAGAGAGAAAATATATTATTATTTTTGCACTCTGTTCACCACATTAGAAAACTCAGATTAACCTTTTTTTATTTTGCAGGTCTAGCAAAGCACCACAAGAAGGAGCTAGATCATTATCTGTAGCTGAAAAAAAACCCCAAGAAGCTGATAGCTGAGAATTCCCAACTTTGTGTGGATATAAATAATGACTCTTCAGGCAATGACAAATCACACAACTGTTAACTGTGATATTGCGTGTCAGAAGTATAAAGCTAAAAAGGGGGAAGGAAAGAATACTAGCTGTCAAACTGATCTTAAGCAGAGATATGCTGTGATTAACTGATCATTTAAAAATATATAAAACAGATTGGCTTTAGTCAAGATCCAACATTCCCTTGGAACAATAACTAAGCAGTTTCTGATAAAGTCTCATTCCAGTTGACATACAGCATAGGCATTTTACACTTGGGATCATTGTGGTAGAAGATGAATGTTTCTTTTTGTAAAACAATGACTATGCAGTCAATCTTTAACTTGTTAAATAAACTAAGGGGGGGGGGAAACTATTGTTGGCAATGTGTCATATAGACTTCTAAAGCTCTTATAAGTCCAAGATCAACCATTTTGAAGAGATTGTAGAGACTGGTTTCAATTGTATACATTTTTGTCTTCCCCAAAGTTGATAAATAAATAAATCTCCACCAAAAAAACCCACTGTTTAAGAAGTCCTAAATAGCAATCACATGATGGTGCCTCTAATGACCATGCAGGATTCACCTAATGACAGCAACCCAAACTGCCCCAACTGTTATCACTTAGTGACAGAGTTGCTGCCCTAATTACTATCGTTAAGTGAGGACTACCTGTAAAGAATCTTCATGTTTTCACTAGGAGCTTTCTGTAATTTTATGCTCCCATTAGACATTATAATATGCAGATGGGCAACCCAGAGCTCCATGGATTCAGTTTCTACAATGCACAAATGCTCTTGCCTCGACCATGCTGGTTGGCACTGAAGACCACTGAAGACCAAATCATCTAAGGGCATCAGGTTTTCTGAAGTCACCAGGAGGTGACAATAATCTAAAAGAATTAAAACTTTCCTATTAAATATCTACAACATTCCTATTTTCTTTCCTGATTAACACACAAATTTGTTCTTGGGATTAATATACTACTATATTGCAGTAATAAACCAATCATATTTTTGTGTCTAACAGCAGGAAGTCGGTTCCAATTTTCTATCCTATACATCGGGTGAAAAATTTAAAATTCAGCCTTGTTTCCGACTGCATTCCTTTTACATTTTGCAGAATTAAAACATGCAATTGTTTTAATGTCTCTTCTTTTATTCTGTTGTTTTGTATGGAAAGAAGTCCGGATTCAAGATATATTACACACTGCTACACTTCTGTACACAAGTTTCTCTCTGTTGGGTATTTAATTACCAAACAGTTTCCACGTACAGTAAAAGAAAGTTGCCCATTCTCACTACACACCATTCTGCCTTCTTGAATAAAACAGATGTTTTTTTTAAATGTACTATGTCCATTCTTGCCTTAAGCAACTGCTCAATAAATGGCTTTTTGTTTTTAAAACTAGTTATACCACCGTGAAATTGTGGTACTTACACCATTTGCGTAAAAAAAACAAAAACAAATATACAAGATATGCTCCCTTCCCACCTCAAAACTAGTGCTTGCTGTGAATTCAGCCCTGAAGCAAAAGAACCACCAGATTCTACAGTCAATTAAGTTACAATCATGAAACCGAGCTACTGAGTCAACTTTAGCTATAGTTTTTGATAGACATAAAAACCTGTGCTTATCTCAAAATTTAATAGAGTACTTATGTTTTGGAATATATTCTTATTATCAGAAAAAAAAATATTAGAACAATAAAACTCATTTTAAGGCTAAGTTGGGGAAAGGGTGTCAGTTAATGCTAGATGTATCATGTCAGAATCATGTACATAACATTTATGTAGTTTTACAATATTTATGTACATTTTTGAAAATGGTATATAATATACACACATTGAGTGAAATATTTGAACACTGTCTGGATTGATTTGCTAAACAACAGAATTCAAAATGTTCTTAATATATCCAAAAGTTGTTGACTTGTGCGTCCATAACACCGAGGCTTTACTAATTTTGCATTTTTAGAGTATATAACTGTCAGAAAATGGAACAACTACCATATGTAGTGCAGCATTTTCCTATACTAGAGGTCTTCAAAACTATTTGAATGGTCATCTGTCAAAGATGGTACAGCGGATCCTACATTAAATATTGCAAGAGATTGGACTAGATAACATCCAGCTTTATTATTTTATTTATCAAACTTAATAATATATTTGTAATAAAACTGTATTTGCTCAATTTACATAGATATATGCAAATGTAAGGTTAATATATACTTCTTCCTTCAAAGTATAATAATAGAATTTTGAAAGTCTTGCAGATATTTTCTCTCCTGACTCTTATACTAAGAGAATCAAGGCAGGGCAATCTTGAGTTTCTTCTTCATTCCCTCCTCCCTTTCAGGGCTAAATTGGTGTTAATCAGATGACTATTGAACACCTTCTTCAAGGCCATTTTCATACAGCTATACAAGTAGTGACATTCTGCTGGAGGCTGCTGCTCTACTGAAAAAAATGATTCTTAAGAGAAATATAATACAGCATACAAGAGTGAATAAGATTTCAATCAAACCATTGTCTGCTATCAGACAAGGAGACAAGTTTTGCATAATAGATCACTCAAGATATTCCGTTGGATACTGCTTATGGTCTACTATCGAAGTCAAATGCTAAATGTGAACCATGTTAAAGCTCTGGAGCCTTTGTGGCAATATCTTTCAAGTGGTTATTAATTTGTAACATGAAGGTTTGGAGTGTTGTTTGGATGGGATATAGTTCACTCATAACTTTCAGTTTTGGCAGTAAACTTTTGGAATCCTTTGATAAAATCCATACTTTATATCTATTACTATTTTATACATCTCCATTTATAAATCTGTATTATTTATTTTACATGTATCATTTTCTATTCTGTGAATCAGTAGTGAGTTTCACTTACCTTTGCTACCGGTTTGGGAGCATGCGCAGAGCGTTTTTGAAGATGTCCGGGCGGGTGGGCAGAGCCTCCCGCTTCCGCTGCTACCGGTGCGAACCGATAGCAACCCACCACTGCTGTGAATGTATTTTCTGAGAACAAATTAACAATCCTAAAGCAGTGTCCTATTGACAGATATAAATTTGCTGACTATACAAATGATCCTTTTCTTAACCTCAATTTCCTTTCAAAAACAGTGACAGCTCAGCACCAAGAGCTGATATCCTCATAAGTATTCCAAACTTTTATTATGGTTATTTTAATAATATTATGGTAAAGTATTTTAATGTTTGAAACTATATACCGTGTTTCCCCAAAAATAAGACAGGGTATTATAATTTTTTTTTGGACCAAAAGACCTATTAGGTTTTATTTTGGGGGATGCCTTATTTTGCGGCAGCCCACCCACTCCCTCCCACCATCTGCTTGCCCACAGCCGCAACAGCTTACAGGGCTTCCCAGGGCAGACACACTTTTCTTCTAGCATAGACTGGAAGCTTTGCCTGCTTGCAAATGGGGCGCTTTGAAATGGAGCGATTAGTGGGCGAAACTCTTTCCAGATGAAAAGTGTTTGGGCGCCTATGGGGTGCTTGGTAATAGAGTGATTTGCTCTGTTCCCAAGCGCCCCATAGGCACCCAAACACTTTTCACCTGGACAGAGAAATGATAGAGACTGGAAGCTTTGTCTGCTTGCAAATAGGACAGTTTGAAATGGAGTAATTAGCTCCGTTTCAAAGAGCCCTATCTGCAAGCAGACGAAACTTCATCTCCCTCTGGGTGAAAAGTGTTTGGGCACCTATGGCGCACTTTGGAATAGAGTGATTTGCTCCATTCCCAAGCACCCCATAGGCACCCAAACACTTTTTGCTCCCAGTCTCCCTCTGGGCAAAAAGTGCACAGCAGAGCCAGGCAGAGGCAGAGGCACGGGGGGAGGCAGGCAATCCAATGCACTGCCCACTCTGTCCCACCATCTCTCAGCTTGCCTGCAGCTGCACTGCACCAGGCACCCGTGCAGGGCATCAGGATCACCAGCGCCCCCCCGTGCCTCTGTCTCAGCCTGTTGCTGGTGCCACAGGGCAAGCCTCCCGCGAGCCTTCCATGAGCCAGGCAGCCGTGCAGCACATCCAGATTGCCTGCTCCCCCCCGCCTCTCCATCCGCACTTGGACTTTTCTGTGCTGTGCCAAGGGGCTGGCAGGCTGCAGCTGCTGCTGCCGGACACCATCAGACCTCACACACTCGCCACCTCTTGTGCTGGCCATGCCCATCTCCCTGGGCTTATTTTTGGAGTAGAGCTTATATTAGGTCCACCCCAAAAAGTCAGGCTAGGGCTTATTTTCAGGGTGGGTCTTATTTTCGGGAAACACTGGGTTGTTGTTTTTTTCCCAGTTCAAAAAGAAACTTTCAAGCAATGGAACTGACAAGGATGTTCAAACTCTTATTTATTTTTAAATCATTTATTGATCTATTTAAAGCATCTATGATTAGAATCAGACTTCACAGAACTAAGCCAACCTGATACTTATCCTGACAACATATAGGCTACCTTGTTGATATGACAGGTAGACTTCTGCAGAGCTTCACTAAGCATGATAAACACAGGGTGCATACTAGGCACTATTTATACAAAAAGGAAACACTGGTTATCAAAAGATATGTTAAGAAATATCAAAAATTACCAAGTGAAATAATCCTATGGGTACAAAAGTCTAAGCTAAGATATACTTTGGTGTTTATTGGGCATATAGCTATATATAAATTTGAAGAGATCACTTGGCAATACAACTATATACAAATAAACTATTTGTCCTAGCATAAATACCTTTCTTTTTTCACATAAGTAAAATTGCATTCATGTTCTGATAAAGCCCATTGGACAATATAGATAGAATGCGAAATTACAGTATGTGAAAAACTAACCAACTGGTGTACATATACACAGTCCCATCTCTGTTTGCACCTAAGGGAAATTACTTACCTGCTTTTATCATTTGAAGCTAACTAGTAGCTTCCTATTTTGTTAAATGTGACAAAATACTGCTTGAGATTTCTCTCTACAAATGATATTGTAGTAATTTGGTTGCATCAGATCAAGAAAGGATGAAAGAATTACATCAAGGGGGAAAAAAATATGGTTTCTACATACAGTTCCAAAATATAGCCTGGGGTAGCCTTACCCTGGTATGTGGTCTCCCAATGTGCTACAACTGCATTGCCAGAAGGGAAAGCCAACTGAACAGAATTCTATGAATTGAGCAGGATGGCTGCTGGAGAATTACAGCTAAATCAAGCTGAAGACTTCTTGCTACTTGATGGGACAATACAGTGGAGTAATTTGGTTGCTTGCATAGGTTCCCTATCACATTGTGAACAGTTAGTTTCCATATGAATAGTGTAATCAGCTTTTAATTGCATGTAGAATGGCTTATAGTGCTTTGTTTCTTAACTTGGGAGGTCTGATACTACAACATTACAAGACTTCTAAGCAACTGAACTAATGAAGCAGAACTATTCATGTCAGTTATACACATAAAACAACTCCCCCTTCTCATTCACAAACAGTATATTTTAAATGGATGCCTGTGGCAAACAGCATAACCAATTGCAAGGCATGTTTTACATTAGGAACTTTGTTAAATTACAAAAGCACTCATTTCAATTTTTGTGTATGCAGTGCAGTACATTACAGGTTTATAAAAGACAAAAATCAACCATAAAATAAGATCATTAGTTCTGTTCTGCAAGATTAACATATAAATCACATGTGGAAACATTCATACATCTCCCAGGAAGGATTAGACTCTTTGTTAAATTATTAAAAACACTCAGGGTTTCAATTTTTATGTATATTAAGGTGATCTTAAATTTAATTAATTCCATAGATTTTTTTTCTGTAGTAAAGAAATTTCTAACATGCATTTTTACATGTATGCTTTTTCTCCCTGAGTATTCAAGGAAGAAAAATTTTATACTCAAAATTAAAAGCTGCAATTAGGAATAGATGTGCAAAAATGTAAATATTTTCAATGTATATGATAATAACATAAATTAGACATCAATGTAAAATGATGAACTGCTGTGACATACATTTATTCACACGCTACACCTCTATAAATTTATGTAATCCTGCATAGGCACCGGATTGTATTACTACTTGATCTTACTTTACATGCATGCACAGTTAAAATAAAGACATTTGCAGCTTCCCAGCATGTGTGCCATTGCAAAGACATACATTTATGCATTAAACTGCACTCCAGCATATCATGTTGGTTTTTTTTTTAAATCAACATACATTCTGCATAGACATTTTTCTTCTCTCAAGCTCAAACAATTTCATGAATGAGGTGTTTTAAAATGGTGAGGGACCAGTTTCTTATTTTTACAAATCAGATAAGGGTCATATTGGTTTCTGGTAAGAAAGCAGATAATAGTCACATCATAAATAGGTGAGTATCTACATGGATAAGCCTCAATTTATAACTATTTGTTTAACAATTGTTCAAAGTTACTACACCGAAAAAAGTGACTTATGACTGGTCCTCACACTTATAACCATCACAGCATCCCCACAGTCATGTGATCAAAATTTGGCTGCTTGCCAATGTATTTTGATGATTGCAGGGTCCTGATGTCACATGATCACCAGTTGTGACCTTCCCAGTCAGCTTCCAACAAGCAAAGTCCATGGGGGAAGCTCAGTTTGCAAAATGACATGATTCACTTAACAACCATAGCAAAAAGGTTGTAAAATTGGGTTCAACTCACTTAACAACTGCCTTGCTTAGCAACAAAAATTCTGGTCCCAATTTAGTTATAAGTCAATAACTACCTTTCCTAAAGGCTTTTCCTGAAGGCCTCTCTAGCCGATAACAGAGCTCCAGATCGATCCGGAACTCTGTTATCGGCTAGAGAGGCCTTCAGGAAAGCCTTGTTTTCCTTGCTGGCTGAAGAAGTTCCTGAAGGCCTCTGACAGCGAAAAGGAGGCCGGGGTCGACGCATGCAAGTGAGGTGAGTCAGTGGACGACATCCCCCCCTAAAAATAAGACCTGGTGCCTTTTTTGGTGGCAAAAATATATATAAGACAGGGTCTTGTTTTGGGAGGAACACGGGTACCTGTAATAAACATGATACACTCTTTCTTTGCTAAGCATTGTCTGAATTCTATATTACATATACACAGTGATCTTTGGTTTGACAGTAAGGCTTCAATCAACTCACCGATAATACTTTTTATATTTCATTCAAATGAAACACTGGATCTCTTGTTTTGATGTCTAAGATGGAAAAATATTAGATGAAATAACCTGAAATTCTATTCAGATATAATACAGGCATGACTACAATTGAGCCCAAAATGTTTGTTGCTAAGTGAGACAGTTGTTAAGTGATTTTTGCCCCATTTTATAACCTACCTTGCCACAGTTATATTAAGTGAATCACTGCAATCAGTTGTTAAGCTAGTAACACAGTTGTTAAGTGAATCTGGGTTCCTTGTTGACTTTCCTGTCAGGAGGCTGCAAAAGGTGATCCCGGGACACTGCAACCATCATAAATATGAATCAATTGCCAAGCATCTGAATTTTGATCATGTGACCATGGTGATTCTGCAATGGTCTTATGTGTGAAAAATGGTCATAAGTCACTTTTTCCAGTGCCAGTGTAACTTCAAATGGTCACTCAATGAATTGTTGTAAGTCAAGGTCTACCTGTACAATATTTTCTGCTCCTGAGTGGTTCATCTCCCCAGCTGAGTTATATTCAGCCTGGTTTGGAAGGACTTTTGCTCTCTTAATCAAGAACATAATAAGTATAGAATAGAATAGAATTCTTTATTGGCCAAGTGTGATTGGACACACAAGGAATTTGTCTTTGGTGCATATGCTGTCATTGTACATAAAAGAAAAGATACATTCATCAGGAATAATAAAGTACAACACTTAATGATAGTCATAGGGTATAAATAAGCAATCAAATCACATTAGGAAACAGTCAATAAAAATCGTAAGGATACAAACAACAAAGTTACAATCATGCAGTCATAGGTGGGTGGAGATGGGTGATAGGAGCCAATCCATCTTCTCTTGGAGTTGGAACTGGCTCCAATATATCATGAAATACAGGTAGTCTTCAGGTTATGACCATTCTTTTAGTGAGAGTTCAAATGATGCTGAACAAATGGTACTTATGACAGGTCTTTGTAGTCAATGTTCCCTCTGACATTGGAAATCGCTGCGCGGCAGTTGGAAATCGCTGCGCGGCGATTCCCTGTCACGTGCACGGCTGCGCAGCCGCACAGCTTAGATGGAACATTGTCCTCAATGGAAGGCAGGTTGGCAGTAATTGTTTTTTCTGCAGTTCTAATTATCCTCTGAAGTCTGTGTCTGACTTGTTGGGTTGCAGAGCCAAACCAGACAGTTATGGAGGTGCAGATGACAGACTCAATAATTCCTCTGTAGAACTGTATCAGCAGCTCCTTGGGCAGTTTCAGCTTCCTGAGTTGGCTCAGAAAGAACATTCTTTGTTGTGCTTTTTTTATGACGTTTTTGATGTTAGGTGACCATTTTAGGTCTTGAGATATGATAGAACCTAGAAATGTGAAGGTCTCTACTGTTGATACTGTGTTGTCTAGTATTGTAAGAGGTGGTAGAATGGGAGGGTTTCTCCTAAAGTCTACCACCATTTCTACGGTTTTGAGTGTGTTCAGTTGCAGATTGTTCCGGTCGCACCACGAGGCTAGTTGTTCAACCTCCCTGCTGTATGCGGTTTCATCGTTGTCTCAAAT
Source organism: Thermophis baileyi (assembly GCA_003457575.1). NCBI lineage: Eukaryota > Metazoa > Chordata > Lepidosauria > Squamata > Dipsadidae > Thermophis > Thermophis baileyi. Next base: position 395,213 of record QLTV01003290.1, on the reverse strand, counting down.
GAGACCAATCACTGTTTGTGCATC
>QLTV01003290.1:360279-390339 GCA_003457575.1 Thermophis baileyi | reverse complement strand
TATATATATATATATATAATTGTGTGCACACACACAACACACACACATTTTAAACATATTATCTTTTAGTTCCTAAAATGGCACAAAAATAAAATATAATAGCAGAATCATGATTAAATTAATAGATTAATGCACCCAAATGGATTTCAGTGAGATTTGGGGATTATTCTTGATGATCTGCTACATAGTACAGTTGAGTTCTTGGTTGCCTGGAGTAAAAGAGTAGTCAAGACTTTATATCAGATTGTGCCCACGTGAACTCTCTCTTCTCATGGATCCTGTTGCTCTTCATGGTTCGAGGAGGAGTTTAGGGAGAAGTCACAGTGAGCGGGTTGCTGGCGTCAACACAGAATGAACTTGTCAGAACATGAGTGAGAGCCATTATTTAGGCCTATTTGTTGTGGTGAGGGTGGCAAAGCATCAAAACTTCTCCATCCTAATTGGATCTATAGATAGTCACCTATTGGACTTGTTTAAGATGAGGACCAGGTGGTAATTGTGGTTAGGAAAGTCTTGGTGCAAGTTCATATTGTGTGCCAGTTGTGCCCTTTCCTGGACTATAAGGCTCTACTCATGCCCTTATTCATGCCCTGGTCACCTTTAAAATGGATTACTGTAATGTGATCTACAGGCGGCTGCCTTTGAAGAGTTATCCAGAAGTATCAGATTCAAGTGCAGAAGTTATGTGTAATGTCTCTGTTCCACAAGCTGCATTGGTTTCCAATTTGCTTCCAGGTACAATTTAAGATGCTGGTTTTTAACTATAATGAATCAGATTATTTGAGAGACTGTCTCTTCCCAGTTACATCTACCATCCCATCAGGTTAAGAAGGAGGAGTATGCTGCAGGTCCCATCTATTAAGGAGTTATATCTGTGGAACCCAGGTGTCATGCCTTTTCTGCTGTGGCCGCTGCCATATGAAACATAATTCCCCCCAAGATGACATCACCCCTGTTCCTCTCTTGATCCCTTGGGGGTCCTGTGAGATAATTGTGTGATGTTAAATTATGATTGTCTCTCCTGCTATCTTGAGTGGGTTTTTTTTCCTGATTTTACTTAGTGTTTTATTATGCTTATTATTCTTTATATATCTCTCTCACCGCCCAGCATCATGTTTTGTGAGATGGGCATCTATATAAATTTATTAAATAAATAAATGAATAAAATATAATCCTGAATCAATTAAAACATCAAATAGCAAAGCCATAGTTAAAGAAAAACAAAACCATAATAAAAATACAGTACTATGTCTTCTTTTGATTTATTATCATCTACTATTTTCTTTTACTTCAGTAGATGGAACAACATTTACTAGTAGCTATATAAAATTCAGTCAGCCACATGATTATCATTATGATAATTTAGATCATGAGTTTTCTCTGTCTCACACACTGTTTACATAAACTACTGTATTTGGATTTCTAGACAGGAAAGAAGAAAAAAGATCCTGAAAAAGGCAGTCAGAAGCCACATCCATATTGTTGCCAACTCAACTACACAGATAGGTCATAATCAAGAGCTGAGGTCAAGTAGAGTGAGTTTCTACTTTTTAAGCAACAAACACCAATGGTCACGTTATTCACTTCTATTTACTCTAACCCAAAACATTCATCCCAAAACTGCAGCTTAGCAAGCTTTCCATCTCCCAAACATTTTTTTTTTAAATTTGAAAACACCTAATGGATCCGAACAGACAGCACTGTACAGTATATAGGAGTCCCAATTTATCCAAGATATTAGAACCAAAGACCTTTGTAGAATGCTGCCTACATTTCCACTGAAATCGTCAGCTTTTTTCCCCCCTTGCAGCTGGTCTTGAAAAGCACAGGGAATTATTTTTGTAAAATATATCATGGGTTTTGCATTTTCCCTAAATCACACCTACTTAATATGTACACTCTTACCTGGTTTTTTTTAAAAAATATTTTTTATTTGCAAAGTTAAAATACAAAATAAAGAAAAAAAGAGCAAAACAAACTAACAACCAGCTGACACTAATAATAAAAATAAAAAATCATGTGCACAAAAAACCAAAACAAAACTAAGTAACGAGTACATCATTCACACTGACAATGAACATTAAAAAGTCCACCCTGACTGAATGCTGACAAATATATCAAAAAATATCAGGTCTACAAATAATTATAAACTTTCTATTCCATATTTGATAAAAATACTATGTTACTTTTTTTTAAAAAAAAAGTCCCTGATGTGGAAATCTGATTATCTAGCTTACATCCTGCCATGACACCTTTAGTACCATCAAACAACAATATCTGCCTATCCCAGGATACTGGGAAGGACTTGATAGAAGGATAAAAATGCCAAATCCAGTCTAAACCTCTGGCTGACTATGCAACCAATAATAATAGCCATAATAGCTGAGAAATTCTAATGTCTGTGATGACAACACGTACTGTGTGGAGGAACCCCAGGTGAACAATGTGGCCACACTAAAACTGTGTATCTTGAGCTGAACACTGCTGTTTTTTCTCACTAAAATCAGATATATCCAGCAGGTTCAGTAAAAAACATATATCAATATTTAGATACACATCGGCATCACTATAGGCAGATCTTCAGTTAGAAAACTTAAGTTGAAGTTTTAATCAATTATGTTAAATTTATTGTTAACAACAATATTGTTGGCACTAGAACTAGGCAGAGAAATAGTCCTGCATCTTTTTCATATTTGTTCTATATCAACATAATAAAAGAGAAGTTTGTTTAAATATTTTCCAAAGGGAGAAGGGAATTTCATAAAAACTCTCATGGATTGAATATTACTGTCAAGCCATCCAAATTGCTATCCAACCTCCTTGCTGCTAAGCAAAATATGTACAGGACCACAGCCCCAAATTACTGAAAGACACCAAACCACATTGGCTCCCGAATCTCTCATCAATCCGTTCAAAAGTGGTCTGCCAATAGGATCACTTTAGCAGCTCTTGAAATGCTGAGAACATGCAGATGTCACCATGAGCCAATTAGCTGACCAAGGGAAGAGAGAAATTGTTCTCATGCAATTGGTGTCCTCTACCCCATGCACCACAATTCCCTCTTCACAGAAGACCATGAATTTCTACTGCTCAGAAACACAAACACAAAATTCAATTTATATTGTGTCCTTGCATCTAGTCATTTGCTGAAAGAATTGCTAGGAAAGCCTAGCAATCTTCCACATTTGAAATCCTCTTGCAAGCTGTGCGCTTAAATGATAGCACTTTAACATTATTACAGCCAGGCATTTTTGTTAATAGCAAAAACAATAGTTTAGTAATAACTAGATAATGGAAACTGTTTCTAAACCGATTAAAAAAAGCCTTCAGACAGCACAATACACTTCAAACATAGTTCTGCTTTAATTTTGTTGTGGTCTTAAGATGAGATGGCAAATGATTGCTAGCAATAATTTGCATAGTCCCTCCTCCTCATACAATATTCAACTGCCTACCTCATGCATAGATGCTCAATGAGCTAGCAAGCATGCAAGCAGGTAAAATACATTGAAACACATTCATAAAATGCCTATGAAACATAACCGGCCCAACCACAATATAGCTTAGAATTTTGAGATTGCAGCCAGTTCTATTCTAAGACATCTGAGGAATCATAAGTGCCTCTTAAATAGACATTGGTAATAAAATATCTGCTGATATTTCACAGAACCAAACAGAATTTTATTTATCTTAAGGACATTTTTGTATGGAATCTCATGCATACAGTACTTGGAAATGAAGCTGGTTTAGAAATTCCTTTTTGAATTTCTTTGGTCACAGTGATGGCTTAATGTTCCTGTCCCTGATTGATGAAATAATATTCTTTCTTAGTTTTCCAGAACCAGTAAAAAATTACACTTGTACAACATTTCATCTTTTCACCTTAGGTTTTGTTCTGTTGTCTTGTTTAATAACAGAAAAGACAAATTTGCCAACTCATCTCTGTCCTCCAATTGAGAGAATTAAATGGATAAAACAGTGTTACCGTGTTTCCCTGAAAATAAGACCCTGTCTTATATTTTTTTGAACCCTGAAATAAGCGCTTGGCCTTATTGCCATGCACTCAAAAGCCCGATTGGGCTTATTATTTGTCTTATTTTGGGGAAAACAGGGTACTTTGTTCCTCATGCTCCGTAGAAAAGTATCTCAAAGTTGCACCAAAAGAAGCTTGCAATTTATCCAAGTAAGCAGTATCTATAGTTGGCACAGAAGCACTCTTTGGTCACAGGGCATGAGTATGCATATACTGAATGAAAAGAGAGGTGGTTTTCAAACTCTGGTTTGCCCTTCAGAAACATTTGAGAATAATTTTATAAATATTTCAACTTCAAATAACCCAATTCTTCAATTTGAGAACTTGGCTGCTCCAATATGAGAAGTGCTATGGAATATGGCTCCTTTGGAAAAACACCCAAGCAACAACAGCATTATTTTTCTGTTTCTGGCAATAATTTGCACAAGTGGTATAAAACCACTTTTGCAATAGAGATGATACAGTTGGAACAAGGATTTTCAAGTTCCAAACATCAGGGTGAGTTATGGCTAAGTCTTTTGGAATAATTCTTTTCAAGTTCAACTTGAATTTACAAGCGTGATGTGCAGCTGACAATAACTAGATAATGCTCTCATGCAGTGTTCTTCTATTACTTGACCTCATGCCATTAATAGCTTAAAGTAATGATATGTTAACCTGTGCTGAAGCTAAAGGTAAGAAAAAGATTGTAATAAAAGAAAACCCATTTAAATCAGCTAAAGCTTGAATGTTTATTTATGTGTCACTAATCACTTTAAATGCCATGCTTTAAAACTGATTCAAACTGTAAACATCACTAAAGCCCCAGTCTGAACATTACAGATATAGGAGTACACATGTCTCTCTTGATCCCAACATTTCTGTTCTAAGTGCACTTAGATTAGCAAATTTAACAATCCATAGCAAGAGAGCTGCAGAAAAAGTAGATAAATCTTGTTTTGGAAGAGACAAGGATCAGAGTCTTAAAAGGTTTTTAAAAATACCTTCAGTGCAGAATATAGTCAAAAGGTAGCCAGGTTCAAAAGTCCAGAAAAACAAATTAGGGCACACAGATTCTTGTCGCATATTATTAAGTGGATGTATATTACTACACATGCATAGACACACAGGCATACAGACACACACAGAAAGAGCAGCATCTGCAGCAGAGGGCTGGGTGGCAGCAAGGGGCATCAGTGGCATCGGAGGGGCAGTGGCAGGGATGAGGCCTTGGCAGCATCTGTGGGGGGGGCAGCTGGATGTCAAGGGGATGGAAGGATGGCAGCGGTCCTCCACAACAGTCCCAATTTCTCATGTGGCCCCTTTAGAAAATTAATTGTCTAATCATGCAATAAGGCAACCTGTCTTCCTCAGGGTAGTACTTCTGGCCTACTTTCTTTAAAGCTTTCAATGACCGACCGAAAATATTTTTAGGCTGCTAGATTATTTGTCTCAGGAGGGAGCATCTCCTGGCAGAGTTTTCTGGGCTCAGAACTTTGATGGTAGACTTCTAGGAAATACAACTCTGGCAAGACTGAGAAGGAGATAATGACAAACTACTTGTCCAGTTGCAACTGATTCCATTAACCAGTGATCTAAGCTAAACCATGGGCCTCAGTTTCATGATTCTGCTTACTAAAATAAACTGTTCATTGATATTTTATTTTATTTATTTTTGCCCACTGTGCATCATAATATTCCTAGACAAGAATATCATTATCACATGAGTAAAGAACAAGACGCCCAGGAAAGGGAGGAGTCAGCAGAAGAAATGAAGGAAGAAGAAGACAAAGAGGAGACGACAATGGAAATAACAGTGATTGATGAACTAAATCAGGGGGGAAATGTATTAAGAGTGTTGGAAGATACATTTGAAAGGGAGATAGGGGCCTGGGCAGAAATTTTGGGAACTAGGCAGTGGAAGAGGGTAGAGGTGAGAGAAATACCTAGACTGAACAGCCAAGAAGCAGATTCTGATAGAGATAGAGATCCAGGAGAGGAATTTGGGAGGCAAGTTTTTTAAAAAAGCATAGCAATTAAAGTATTGAAGCGGACAAGAGACGATGGATAGATGATTTTTTTTTCTGTTGTTGTTTTGATTTGCTTTTGCTTTTCTCTCTATTTTTTTTTTTAGGTAGGTGACATGACTAGAAGTTAGGTAGGATAGAAAGAAAATGTTTTTTAGTAAAAGGTGATATGATTAAAAGTCAGAATAAGTGATAGAAATAAGAGAAGGGGGAATGTTAGTGTATACACTTTTATATAATAAAACAGAAGTAACAATAAGAGAAAACATGGGATAATTGAATAATGACAACTTATTATAATTCTGTATCATTATTAGAAATATATAAGTTGATTGAATGTAATAATTATGATTAATTTTACTAGTTTTATTTGTATTAGAATGTATAACACCCAGGTGCCACACTGTTCACGCATTGATTTGACATGTTTGTAAAAAATAAAAAAAATAAAAAACTTTTAAAAAAAAGAATATCATTATCACCATAACATAGACATGAACTATACCTAACTATGCCCTTACGTATAACATCTTTAGCTAGATAGCTAACTAATCTCCACTTTAATGGACTATACGGGACAAGTAAATATTTCATATTAGAAACACATAAAGCATTTTAAATCTCTATGATTGTTTCTTAGAAAGAATAATAATGGTGTTTTAAAATCTTTCATAAATATTTGGATTTAATTGCCACTATGTTTTTTTTAATGTAAAATAAAAAGATTTAATATTTGTTCATATGAAGTCATTGTGAATGAAATCTAAAAACAGATTTAATATTTTCAACATAGAATACTGCTTTAGTGATCAGCATTTCCTCTGAATGTTCATATAGTTAGATGCAATATTGTTTCTTCATTTGCTATATATTCATAAAGATATTAAAATATATACTGCAGAAACAAAACTGCATATTGTACCATATTGTAGTCAGGAAGCTAAGGTCTACTGCACTGCCAGCAGCTGAGGGAAAATATAGCAATATAGCATTTGCAGAACAAAAACACATACTCACAAAGCTGAAAGGGGAAAAAACAACAATCTAAATATTCATTGTTTTAACAGCTACACTTTTGTTGTGTTTCCTTTTTTTAACTCCGCATGATAACCAAACTAGTCCATGCAATTTTTGACAAACTATTTCCTTTCTTGGTAGAAAAAAAAATTCAGAATTATTTCCCTGTACAAACGTATGCATTATATTTCATGTAGTAGAAAATGTAATCATATGTTTAATATATTCATAGACACTTTGATTTAAGAATAGGCGGTATCTTGTTCATCAAATTCAGAGCATGAACCATACTCTGACTTAAGTCATAGCTACCCCTGAACAAATGTTATCTCTTACCCAATTGGCAGAATTAGCTGGCAACTTTTTTCGGAGGGTTCAAATGAGCAATGTTGTTGTCGACTCTCTCTGAAAGCATCCTCCATGGGCACCTCAGTGTTCCATCTCCAACGTAGCCTTTTCCTTCATATGTCAGCTCAACAAGAGCTCCTATCTGGACCAAGCACTGTCATTTCTGCAGCCTGAACTCAGCACTTTGTTGGCTATTTATCAGAAGAGTCGATGCTTACCACTAACTCTACTATCTAGTACCTCCCTTTTTTGTTACAACTGTATAATCAGTAAAAGTTTGTATTTTTTTAATTATTGTTTTTCTTTCCAAGCATCTTCATTTTCCATTTGCTGCTTCTCCCCCCCCCCCACTCCCCCACCCTATGAGCATATTTCCATCATTTCACTGATTTTCCAGTCAACTGAAATGGAAGGCTTTAACCCTCAGCTTTGAAATAGCCTAAATCATCTAATGACCGTTTGAGGGTTAAGGTGAAAGCTTCCTGTTTTCTAATGCTTGTAGATATACATTTAACAAATGTGTGCATGTGTGCACATTTTATTTTTAAAAGCTGGTTTAATCCAGCATGAGCATGGAATAAGAGTAGCAACAGCTTGCAAAGCAGTCAGCCTGAATTGCAAGCTACCATATTATTCCATGGGATACTTGTGCTGAGACCCCCCCCCCTTTCTGTTCCATTTGCCAGCGGACCTTTCCTGTGGACATATATAATTTTATGTGTGTATGGCCAAATCCTTCTTGGGTCCCTTCTTCTGTATAAAGTAGACAATAAACAACTGCACTTAGCCTGCCACAAACTGAAATTCATTATTCCAAACAAAGTGGAGCATTCAAACAGACATAACATGAAAAGGGTCCTTTAGTAGTAGAGCAGAAAAATAGATTGCCTTGATGGTGAAAAGGAGATTAAGACATCCATTTGGTGCAGAGGTTAAGGCAGGGGTCCCCAAACTTGGCAACTTTAAGACTTGTGGACTTCAACTCCCAGAATTCTCCAGCCAGCTGGCTGGAGAATTCTGGGAGTTGAAGTCCACAAGTCTTAAAGTTGCCAAGTTTGAAGACCTCTGGATTAAGGCATCAGTCTAGAAACCAGAAGACCATGAAATCTAGTCTGGTCTGAGGCATGAAGCCAGTTGGGCGACCTTGGCCAGTCATACTCTCTCAGGCCCAGGAAGAAGGCAAGTGCAAACCACAAGTCCACCACAAACATGTGCAATAGTGCACAAAGGTGCCATGACATGGAGAGGGCACAAATTTTAAAATCCAGTTCTCTATTCAAAATACCAACTGCATGAACTTGCTAATGTCAGATTTCACTTCTTCAGAAACAAGTGCTGTATATTAGTCCAGAGAATCCTTACGTATTGCACCATCTGAAACTATCAGTTACGCCTAACATTTTCCAGTGGGCATATTGCTGCAGTTCCACAAAGCTCAACTGAACAAAGATGAGCTGCACTAAATCTTCTTTTGCCTGGGGCAGCAAAAAGTCTCTTACACAAAGGCACCTAATTGATTAGTGGCAGCCCTGGCAAACCATTTCCAAAAATGTGTCAAGAAAACAGAGCACCTGCATACACACAGACACACAAAAGTTGTCCATTACTGCCATCCAGAAATTGTTGCTTGCTTCTTGTTGTCAGTGGAGCAAAGAGCCAATACACATAAGCCCTTAGATAAGGTCACATTCTTACAACATATTTTAAACATTCAAACAAACAGGATTTGTTTTGTTATACAGGTCAAAAGTTAAATATACACCCTTTTAATTTCAACATAAGCTGTAAGGTTATTTCATGTTTTTATTAACCTCAGAAAGATTTAATCATGCTTGATTCACTGAAGTTGACTCTTTATGTGCTGGCTTGCTGGCTTGCTTTTGGCTTTGGATAACAGACATTATTCTGAGGAGGATTTCTGACTAACATCCCTGCTGATCCCAGATGTCTTGTAGCCCTTTCTGAGCCTTTAGGCAAGAAGGCAGACTGCCTCAGCTCTTGATATGGTTCCTCTGCTTCCTTTTCCTGTGAGAGAAACTGTATGCATGTTAGAAAAACAGAGGGCAGGTGAAGGTGAAGCCTGGCTGCCAAGTCCTTTAAATTCTCAGGAATAGGATTCTCAGGGGTCTCATAAAATGCTTCTGTCAAAGACTACCCTGAGCATCCAGATCAGTCTTAAGAACAGAAGCAAAGGCGGATATCCTTGGAGCCAGTGGAGCTGCTCTATTAGGCACTGGTCCAGCATCCAACAGTTTAGAGAACCTGAAAATTCATTACTTTTTTAAAAAATTCTATTACGTGTACCTCCACCTCCAGCTTTCCCTTTGAGAAAATTACTTTTACAAAGAAAACACACTGAATATTTGTTCTTACAAGAGCATTTATTTTATTTATTTATTCAATTGTTTATCCATTGCAATCAAGAAACTGTTTGGAGAAAAGTTGGAGGAGAAAGAGAAGACAAGTCTTAGAGATGCTGCTTGGTATGGACACAAGGAGATAGAAAAAGCACACAAACCACACACACACACACACACATACACACACACACACACATTTCTGGCAAATGTTAAAGAAGGCAAATCCCAAGACAGGAACTTGGGAAATGGAACACTTAAGACCACTTAGGAAAGAAACAGGTGCATCTCAAAATATTAACAATGATGAGTAGATGGATGTTTCAAGGCCAGTCTTACCTGGGGAAAGGAAGGTTATCTCTTTGGTTTTGCATAGTGGGAGACCCACCTTAATAAATTTTGAGTAAGTAAGTGCTAGCTTAACTTTATTTTACCCAATTTCCAAGATTCTATGTATTAACCCTTTAACTTCCTAGCTATAAAGCTAATAAATACTGTAAGACTCAGTGCAAATCCTTCTTTTGGAGTTTTGCTCTATTGTTTCGAACATGGAAGAGGGTTTGGGAGTCCCTACAGGACATTTTGTTGTTAGCTGTATTCACAAAAGCTGGTAATAGTCTGGTGGGGGGAACAGAAGAAGAGAAGCCACTTTATCAGTTGCTAATAAATAACTAAAATGAGATTCTACATCTAAAAGACTAATTCTGGCATAGAAGGAATTTATGTCAATCAGCAGCATAGACACCAATTAATTTTAAACTACCATACTAATCAGTTAAGCCAATTTACCACCCATTAACCTTTCTCTTTGCTAAACTGTTCTTTCCTCTCTATAACAGAAAAAGATCTACCTAAACCAATAGCAATAGCAATAGCAGTTAGACTTATATACCGCTTCATAGTGCTTTACAGCCCTCTCTAAACGGTTTACAGAGTTAGCATATTGCCCCCAACAATCTGGGTCCTCATTTTACCCACCTGAGAAGGATGGAAGGCTGAGTCAACCTTGAGCCGGTGAGATTTGAACCGCTGAACTGCAGCTAGCAGTCAGCTGAAGTAGCCTGCAGTGCTGCACTCTAACCACTGCGCCACCTCGGCTCAGTGGCAAACAGCATTTTTTTCTTCCTTTCAGCAATCTTATATGTGTTTGAACACATGAACACCCCTACTGACTATCATTGTTGACAGCAGAAAAGTCCAATGTGCAGTCCATCCTGATCATATAGATATTACATCCATAATACAAGAAATAAAATAGTACTTTGTTCACATTTCCTTTTTGTAATCCCTTTACAACAAGTGTTATACAGTATAAAAACTATATCAGGCCCTAGAGTGTATTTAGAATTTCTTTTAAATTAGCACGTGTTTACAAAAGAACATCATGCTTAGATGTTGGCATATGTTGCCAGGAAATCCCACTGTTGCTAGAATAAAAGTTCAGCATGGTGATTTATGCCTTACTCACCCTAAATTATATATGAAGCACATAGACCTTTATTACGGGACGAAAGAATTCAACCACACTCTTAGGAAGTTTGGTTTTTATGTATGACCATCCGGATTACTAAGATCTGGTGGTTTTACAGATGTCCTATATATCAAACCATAATGCACAACAGGAAAAAAGAGCTGCCAAAACCTTGGGAGTCCATCACAGCATCATCAGAGCCGAGGTGGCGCAGTGGTTAGAGTGCAGCACTGCAGGCTACTTCAGCTGACTGCTAGCTGCAGTTCGGCGGTTCAAATCTCACCGGCTCAAGGTTGACTCAGCCTTCCATCCTTCTGAGGTAGGTAAAATGAGGACCCAGATTGTTGGGGGCAATATGCTAACTCTGTAAACCGCTTAGAGAGGGCTGTAAAAGCACTATGAAGCGGTATATAAGTCTAAGTGCTATTGCTAGTGCTATTGCTATTAAGATCTTGGCCAGGTGCTACAAATATGGAATAAAGCTTGGGATAAGAATATTTGGAGAGAAAAGGATACAAAATACTCAGGAGACTCCAGTGCCTCCCCTTGAACTCATTTTCCATATCAACTGCAGCTGCATTAATTGGATATTTTCAGCTAAACAATTATTTTGAGCAAGTGTTGAAAAGAAGACTTTTCTAATGAGAAAACAGGCTATTCAGTCAGAAAACAAACATGGAAAAGCAGATTCTAAAGATAGTTAAGTTTACCTTGAAGATTTCAGAAATAAGTCTTAGGGACCTGCATTCTCACAGTTCCAAATGGCATTGCGTAAGGACACCTACACAAATTCTGCTGTAATGAAAGGCCAAATGGATAGTAGTGAATGAAGTGCTATACCAGCAGAAACAGTTGTGGGAATTTCCATACTTTCTTGCAAATTCTAATCAAGAACAATTGGCACAAAAATTTTATTTTGTGCACTTTCATCTGAACTTTTGTTGTACAGAGATGTACAATTTTCATGTTTTCCTATGTGCTTTTCCTAAATATATACATTTATTCCTATTTGGGCCACGTTCTGAAAAGTAGTAATTTCAGCAGGCAAGGTTATTTCAAATCACATTCAGATTTGAGAAACTGGATAACGCTGTAAGAACATAGAATAGAAAAATATGGGCTGGCAAATATCTCCATCCCAAGTCATGTAAACTTTTCATTGCAGCTTCTTCAGAAAGCATAGTTTACCATATCTGACAGCTTTATTTCAAACATTTTTGCTATCAGCTGCACTCAAAGTGGAGTTTTATCAATTTTCTCTCTGTACTTTTCTTTCATTGGTTACTTATAAGCTGTTGTGGCAGTTCTTTGGACTGAAAAACTGGATAAAAGTATTAAAAAACACATTAAACAATGCACGCATACATTTTTCCTGCCACAGTCCAAACATATTGAAATCAACTGAAACATGAAGTTATACCAAACAAGGTTTATTATAATAATATACCATTCATTCTATCTTAGACAGATATACCAGGTTGTTACGATTAATATTGCAGTTTTATTTTTTTTTCCTCTGTCTTCTGGCAAAGTTTCAGCCTTTGTCATCACAGCCTGTAGGACCCTGTCTTAACTACTTCACAACAGGTTCCCTTTTATTTACCTTGTGTATTTTCTAAGTGTTCTATACTTGGTTTATGCAGTTCTTCCCAAGAGGCACTAAAAATCTGTTTTTCACATGGGAATAATTGCTTGCCTTACCAAGACTAAACAATGTGAAAACTTTGACTGAGAATTTCAATAAGTTATGCAATCTTTCAGCAAATTTCTCATTCCAGTAAAAACATGAAACATCCTATGTAAGCATCAAAGCAAATGTAAAAGGCATTCAGGATATAAAATGCACTTATTAGGAACACTGGCAGTAGGAACCCAGAAAAAAAATTATGTCATCACCAACACATTAGCATCAAATTGAGACAGCTACCAAAACAGGTAGCAATTAATGATTATATCAAATTAATTGATTGATGAAACTTGTATGGATGGCCATCTATGTATTATGACTCTGGGTAGCTCATAGAATCAATGGTAAAATATATAAGAAACAATAAAAACCAATTCCCAAAAATGGTTTTCGGCAGCCCTAAACAACATTCTCCAATAATCAAAGGGTTCTAGACTTTCCCTATCCCAATGCTTGGAGAAAGAGCCAGGTTTTTAAGTCCTTCAGGAAGGCTAGAAGTTTAAGTGTCTTCTGGATCTCAGTAGAAAGGGGCTCCATAGGGCAGGGACTGCTATTGAGAATTTATGACCCAGGGGTGGGTTCCTCCCAGTTCGGACCGGTTCTCCTGAACCAGTAGCGGTCCGCTGGTGATGTCACAATGATGTCACTGAACCGGATCGGTCGGTGCTGGTCCATGGGGGCCTCCATCTTTTTTTTTATTATTTTTTTATTTTTTTAAAAAAAATTTTTTTTCCTTCTGAGCATGCGCAGAAGCCAAGTTCCGGCACTGTGCATGCGGTCGCCATCTTTTTTTGGCTTTGGTTTTTTCCCCAGATTTTTTGTTACTGCGCATGCGCATGCGTGAAGCGCAGGCGGGCCCACAAGATGCGCCCACGTGGCGCGGGAGGGAGCGAACCAGCAGCGAGGTAAATTGGAACCCACCCCTGGTATGACCATATGTAAAGGAAGAAACCTGCAGCATGCTCACCTCATCTGACTTAGTAGAACAGGCAGGGAGAAACACTCCTGTAAATAACCTGGCGCCATACCAATGCAGGGTTTTAAATATGACAAACAGAAACTTAAATTGTACATGGAAAGGAACTGGAAGCTACTGGAAATCTCACCGTAGTAGTATAGTATCAGACAATCAAAGATCACATGAGACTATATACATTCGTGCACTCTGGACCAGTTGTAATTTCCAGATGGTCTTTCAAGGGCAGCTCCATGCGGAGTGAACTGCACTAATTCAACTAGGAAGTAACCAAGCCATGACTGATTTTGAGCAAGGCCTCCTGGTCCAGAAACAGGCAGAACTGACACATGAAAGTGGCCATGAGAAATGACCGTAATACACATGCTATCCAATCCTGGTGTGACTGATTGACTAATCAGAATATAATTGATTTTTACATACCCCCTGCTGTTCACTGTTAATTGGTATTTTCAGGTTATCTATTCAAATTCAGTAGATATCCCCTTATCTATAAAGTTCAGATAGAAATCCTGCTCCTTGATAACCAGCACTTTATTGCTTGTAGGATACATGTCCTCTTCTAATAGACTAGGCCAAAGCAAGAGTTAAGTCATTCTATCTTATTTTTGTTATCTGTTACTCTTATGAGCCAGTAATATATATGTTAGCAATCTCAGTTTTCTGACACCAACTCAATAAATTTGAGCTCTGTCCAAATTTGTACTTGTCTTGATGACTTATTCCTTTTTCCTTACATCCATTTTTTATTTTCAAATTGTTGTATGCAGCCACATTGGCTTCTGATTTTTTCTCTGATAGAATTTTCTATGATTGTACTTTTAACATTTCATTTTTAAGGATTTTCTCTCCCTTTTGGCTTCTTTTCCTATCAGGTTGTTTTACCATAGATTCGTATTTATTACTGTTTTTACAAAGTTCCTTCTTTGGTTACTACGTCTTCACTACTAGAGTTGTTACATATCATTGAACCCATTCACCTTCTGAAGTCCATCATCAGCCTATTATGAGAGTGCCTTCCTCAGTGTAGGGTGTCTCCCACCACACATTTGGAAAATATTTCCAATCACTATAACGTCAAAAAAAATTGCTAATTGGGATTGAATGAAACATAGACTGCTAGTGCTTCATCAGTTGTATTCAGTGGTGGGCTGCTACGGGTTTGCCCGGGTTCAGGAGAACCCGTAGCTAACGTTATGGCCAGTTCGGAGAACCTCCAAATCCCTCCCCTGGCTGGTCCCTCCCACCCCACCCCTGGCTGGCCCCTCGAACATATGGCATGCGTGCCACAGGTGGCATGCGGAGTCATATCTGCGGGCACACGAGCCGTTGCCCTAGTTCAGCTCCAGCGTGCATGCGTGTGCCGGCCAACTGATTTTTGGTTGGCCCCGCCCACACTGCCCCTCCCCTCCCAGGAGTCTCCACGCAGCCCGTTTTGGATGTGAAGTAAGTGCAGGGCCCATGCGGAGGCTTGGAGAAGGGGAAAAATGGGCCTCCCGGAAGCTCCGGAGGGCCTCCGGAGCCTGGGGGAGGCAGTCTCCGCCCTCCCAGAGGCTCGAGGAAAGCCTCCGGAGCCTGGGGAAGGCAAAAATGCCCCCCAGCTGTGGTGCAGGAGGCCGACTAGGCTACGCCCACCATGGCCACGCCCACCCAGCAATTGGGCAGAGAACCTGTTGCTGAAATTTTTGAAGCCCACCCCTGGTTGTATTGTCTATTTCCCGCCCTAGTTCATACTAAACTTTAAATCCCTGAAGAAACTAGTGATTATCAAGGAATGATTCCTTCTACAGAAACCTGTCTAAACATTTTGATCATCTTGAGAGATCCCTCCTGAAGCTGGGGAGGTGGCTACAAGGGAAAGGACCCTATTTATAGATGAGACTGCATGGAGAGCTATGCCTGATACCAACAATTTTCTATAGTTTCAAAACCTGAAAATCCTCCACGTCCAGAAGATATAAGCTAGAAAAAAAAGGAGTATCTAGGGAGCTGTGAATTGATTTTTGCAGCTGTATTCTAAGACATCATTTGGCAATACAAATAAATTGGAAGCCAAAAATCTTTAACAATCAGGAGGATGGTATAAAAAAGTATACAGCTGGATGGCATAATGGCTTGCAGTATTGACTGTGGGAAATGCTAATTTATGTTGGAATCAGAATATCTCAAATTGTACATTATGAAGTGAATTTCCCATATGTCAATCATAACACCTTTCTGATAGGATAGGAAAAATTAAGCATAGGAAGTGCTAGAACTGCATTCCCAGTTCATGTAAAATGCTGAAGTAGAATTTGAATGCAGCAGCCAAGCATAAATGTAAACCAGATGATTAATTCATATTTTCCATTATCTATAGCAAATATAGTCATCATTTTTCCTAAAAATGAGTTCCCACATTTCCAATTATATTCAATAATTGTTCAAAGACAAGCAGATTTTCCTTGCATTTGGAAATTCTGACAAGTATTCATTACATTTTGAATGCAAGGTCTTTTATCTGAACTGTATATGTGGAAACATTCCTTAAGATATAGCACCATGAGCTAAGAATGCCATACGTTGAATCATTGCTGATCCTAAGAAAGTCACAAGAAGTTACACAAAGTTCTGGTCAACAATAGTCCAAAATCCACATTTTGTCATGTATGAGATGGGTAGCCATAAATAAATAAATAACTGGGGGCAGTTTAATTCTTACACAAAGATGTCTATGGAGATTCTCAGTCATCAGGTCATGATTGTCCCAAAGGTGCTTTTTCAAAAAGCAACTGGACTTCCTTTGTTTTTCTTTGAAGACATTTCACTTCTCATCCAAGAAGCTTCTTCAGTTCTGGTAAGCTTTCTGGATGAGAACCAAAATATCTTCAAGGAAAAACAAAGACCCAAAGTGAAAAAGCACCTTTGGGTCTAACACAAAGAATATCCATACTAGGAGTCTACAGTGGCTATTTGTTGTAATAGCATATGTATATGGGTTACCATTGTTGGGGTTGTATTTGATTGGCATCAAATGGCTATTAAATGACTACCAGATAATCTGGCAGAAGTTTTTAGCATCCATAGTAGTAAGATAGGATTTTAGAACTAATCATTTTAATCCTTTTAAATATTATATTAATAGAAAGACAGGATTGGAATTTGTACATCTCCTGGACCATTAGACCATTAGTTAGTATGCAGTAAAGTTCAGTTTGATGGTTCTATATCCCCACGCTATGCAAATAAATTAGCTGGATATGCTTTTTAAATCAAAGATAAAGAAAGAATATGTTCAATACATCTGAGCTGTGGTGGCGTAGTGGTTAGAATGCAGTATTGTAGGCTAATTATGCCGACTGCCAGCAGTTCAATTCTCATCAGCTCAAGGTTGACTCAGCCTTCCAGCCTTCCGATGTCAGCAAAATGAGGAGCCAGATTGTTGGGGGCAATATGACTCTGCAAATCGCTTAGAGACGGCTATAAAGCAGTATATAAGTCTAAGTGCTATTGCTACCACCCATCTTACTTTGTGGGTATATTCACAGAATTCAGAATTAAGCTGGTACTGAGTACAAGAAACATCTTGACATTCAAGAAGACCAGTAAGACTTGACTTTTTTCCAGGTATTAAAGCCAGGATTTTATGGGAATCCAATATACTTGAATGAGGTTTGTGAACTGGTTATACAGCATCTTGTGTTTGATTCATATTGGCTTATTTTAACTTTGGTTATGGAGTTATTTTCATATTTGGGATTTTTGTATGTGTCTATATGACTTTTGCTAATTACCCAGTGTTATGTATTTAAGATGGCCAGTCATATAAATTTTCTATTGAAAAAGATGAGAACAGCATCAGTAGTGGGTTCTAAAACCCGTTGCTACCGGTTTGCGCGCGCGCGACGCTTCTGCACGTGTGCAGAAGCATCCTGGGTGGGTGGGCAGAGCATCCTGGGTGGGTGGGCGGAGCGTCCTGGGCGGGTGGGCGGAGTGTCCCGGGCAGGTGGGCGGAGCCTACCACCGCTACCGGTTCTAAGAACCGGGCTGAACCGGGAGCAACCCACCGCTGAACAGCATAATTAATGAGAGAGTCCAAAAATATTTCACGAGAAGAGTCCTCCACTCCTCTACTCACAACAGAATACCTTATTCCACCAGACTTGAAATTTTGGGCTTAGACAACTTAGAACTACGTCACCTTAGAACCAATCTAAATGTAGTTCATAAAATTATCTGCCACAATCCAAATCCCCAAAATTTTAATCTTAAACTGTCTACTGTCGACCTCACCCCATTCCTAAGAGGTCTGTAAGGGGCGTGCATAAACGCACCAGCGTGCCTACCGTCCCTGTCCTACTGTCCTATTGTCCTCATCTATCTGTATTCACTTTGATTATGTTTATGTTTATACCTATTGTTATGTTCTAACTGTTTCAACTGTGTTGCATGGTTCCAACCAGGTCCAGCGTTTGAGCGGGAAAAAGCTCAAACGCTATTGGCTGGTCTGTCTGACAGCTCCCTATAAAAGGGCAATACCTATACCTGCTATCTTGTACATGTTTGACAAACAAATAAATAAATAAATAAATAAAATATGTAAATATCTTATATTGATTATAAGTGGAGCAACAGTAGAGCCCAGTAGCAGCAACACTTACAATACTATGGTGATCAGACAACAATAAAAGCAGCCGTTCTTCCCATGCCAAAGTAAGGGTTAGGGTTAGGGTTAGGTATGCTTCAAACAGAGGCACTGAAGTTCTAACTGCAGCCCATAGTTGGCTTCTACTCCAATGACCAGGATAGTGAAGACAGCAGTGGTTAAAGATGGGGAAAAAAGAGGGAAACAAGTTTTTCCACACTATGCAGTTAGGAGGAAAGCCAAGTCTGACCCTAAGTCTGTTCATTGCCAGCAGTTATAGTCTATCAAAGACTGCCTGCAGGAGAAAACAGAAACAACAAGAAGGCTATAAAACATTAAAAATATATATATAGATCTATTTTCATATGAAAAATGCCATACAACGCCAGAGTGATAAAAATTAAAACAAATTAACAACAGAAGTTGGATTAACAATAGGACAAAAAAAATACCACAATAAATATCACGAGAGTCTGATTTTCTCACAGATACCACATTCCATAAGGACCTACCACTTAATCTGACCCAAGACCTTGGACAAGAGTCAGGTTTTAAGGACCTGTTCGAGTGTAAACATTGTTCCAGGGTAGGGGAACAATGCAAATCTCTGGAGGATTCTCAGTTTCTGGGGGACAGAAAACAAACAAACAAAATACAGAAATGCTACATTGCAAAAGAAGTTATAAATTGATTACTATGTTGGTAGTTTCATGTCTGAGTCTGAGAGTAAAAACTGTAAAAATTATTCACTCTCCTAGGTGCATTTAGTAAAAGAAGAGCTAGGATGCCTTTTCAGAGATACTCATAAAAATGACAAGAAACACAAGTAACAAGGGCAAATATATTTGGATAAAGGAACATTTATGTACCTGCCAAGTAATATCAAGCCCTGAGAAGTCCTTTACTCAAACTAGAGAAATTAAGTGTGTACAAATATCTTTCTGGTTCTGTACCTAGCACAACATACGAGTTCTGAAAGAGTGAGCAGATTTCAAGCTATTTAATGTCATCTTTGAATTTTGCTTAAGTCCTTATTCTTAAAAACATAGAGCAGAAGGTAAAAAAAAATTCTGCTGGTGCCTAAGATAGAAAAACCAAAGCAATAGCTAATATCTTTAATTAACAAATAGAAAGTATTTTAGTTATCCAAACAATACTAGCAAGAATTATTGCATTTATGGCTCACAGTTATTAGAATTATTCAATGTCACACTAGTACACATCTTATAGAACTTACCTAGTTTCCCCAGTTTTTAAATTCTACCAAACAAGTAGCAGTATAGAGGATACAAAAGAATACACAAATAAATAAATAAATAAATAAATCAAGACAGTTTTGAAAAACATCCCTGGGAGATTCAAGGTGAGCAGAGGAACAAACTGTTTCTTAAAATATAGTATAAATACCAGCCAACAACTGCTTATTTCTTAAACCACTGTCCTTTCACAGTTCTTCATATTTGACTCTCTGCATAGAATGCAAGAGCATCGAATAAAAGATCCTTTACCCTCTGAATGATTCCAATGTTTGCATTGTTGCACACAATTTTATACTCATCCCAACATAAGATAAATATTTAGGCCATTCTTTCCAGAGTTCCAATCTGCAAGGTAAAGTTTAGAACTAACCTTGCTGTCCTGTGTATCCTTGCCTTTTCCTGGAAGTGCTTTTACTTCTCCAAAATCAGAGGTTGACTCTAACGTAATCTGACAAGAAATCATTGAGTTCTCTGTCCTGGAAAGCTCCAGAGATTTTGATAAATACTGCTGTGACCTGCTTGTGCCAAAATTTGGGATTGTGTGGACAGTATCAGCAGGCTGTGACCCTATAGGTCCGTGCCTTAGCTTTGCGGCAACACCAAACACAGGCATGGCTTTTATACATGTCTCCGCTTTCTGCCAAGCAGAAAATTGCTCCTGACCTCAGTCTTGTAGACTTTAGCTTCAACGCGTTCCAGAACAAACGCTTTAAGCAGTCATCTTTTGAAACTTTTAAAAATAAGGTAATGGTTTTTCCAATGAGGCAAATCTTTTTGTTCGTCTCTATTCTTGCTCTTCCACACAAACCATTCTGAGTCAGTGGCTGTCATACTAACCATTTCTTTGGAGTGTGAACTTTTCTTGAATGTAACTGCTGCAAAGCCGCCTGTCTGGGATTAAAGAACTCATAAATTTTCTGTTTCATCTCCTTACACTATTACATGGACACTAATCAAAAGAATGAGAAAGAAACAGTGAGAGTGACAGTAAGAAAAGTATTCTCAGATACTAACTATCTAACACTGCTGAATCTACACCACTAGAATTTCAGACCTCTTCCTGGTTACAAAAATGACCAACCCACATTAAAAAAAAATCATTTTGAAAGATAAAAAAAGCCAGTGCAATGGCCAAAGCAAACAGCTGTTAAACATGTTTTTAGCTGGAAATAATCAGAGTAATGAAGCTATTTGTCCTGTTCACAGCAATATTTCACTAGTGACATCCATAAACTACAATACTCATTCCTTCTTTCTCCCATAAAATCAGATTAAATACACCCAAGCCATCATTGAAAATGAATTCCAGCATTGATAATGTCTACCTCTGTTAATATGAACCCATTTACGTATAACACTAAGGTAAAGAACACTTCATTGTTATATTTTGTCCAAATTATATTTCAAAATACTATACTTATTCTGGATTTATGTATGAATAATGACAAATTTAGTTATCAATAGTTTAGTATTTAATATGTAGAGGAGTGCCTTGATCAAAACAAATAAACACTGTAACAACTGTAATCCGCACTAGTTTTATTTTGGTATTGGTTACTATTAAAACTATTAAATATTTATGTGCTATAGAAAGATTTACAAATAATAATACAGGTAGTCTTCAATTTACAGCCATTTGTTTAGTGACTGTTCAAAGTTATAATGACACTGAAAAAATGACTTTTGACCTTTTTTCACACTTAACAACCGTTGCAGCATCCCCATGGTTATGTGATCAAAATTTGGGCAATTGGTAACTGGCACATATTTATGGCAGTGACTCTGTCCCAGGGTCATGTGATCGCCATTCCCTAACCTTCCCAGCTGGCTTCCAACAAGCAAAGTCAATGGGGGAATCCAGACTCACTTAACATAATTCACTTAATTCACTATATAATTCACTGAACAACCACAGTGATTCGCTTAACAACCATAGCAAGAAAGTTATAAAATGGGGCATAATTCACTTAACAACTGCCTTGCTTAGCAATAGAAATGTTGGGCTCAATTGTGGTCAAAAGTTGAGGACTGCCTATTATAATAATAATATTAAAACTATTCTACATATTACCAAGCAATACTATATTCCCTCTATGGTCAACAAATACAACATAAGGATTCTAGAAATATAAATCTATGTGTGTAAGTATAACTGAAGTTGTATATTCTTGCAGTGACATTATTATGCAAGTGCACAATTAAAATAACGCATATGGCTGACTTAAAGAAAATTTGGGCTCAAAGTCTCAGAAGACCTAATGTTGCCAAATATTCTCTGTTCACACATATGTGAACTCAAACAAGTGTCAGAATTAGGGATCTTTTCCAGAAATGCAGTATGCACATAGCAGTTGTATGCTTTGGGGATTTCAGTAATTTGGAGAATAGCAAATTCCTAATTATAATTGAGGAGTAATGAAATTAAATAGTCATGTAGATTAACAAAAAATTATGAATAATTCCATAAAACTATTATTCAAATTCAAAAAGGCAAAGTTTTAATTTATGTACACAGCCAGAGTCAATTACAAAAATGGCTAGGCGAATATTCCCATAACTAGCATATAAACTGTAACAGTACATGTAACCATTCTAAACAGAGATAAAGTACAGAAGATCTGCTATACATTAAGAATCTGAGTACTGATTTTTTTTAAAAAGAGTGGAGCATGCAAATAAAATGAGCTTATTCTATTTCAACAAAAGGAAGAGACAAAAATGTTTGTTTTTAGTTTAGCCTAAATGGCTCCACCCAACTCTTTGATGCTGTGATTCTATAGGTTGATACTGGATTCAAAATATAGCTCTTCCATGAATTATTGTGGAATATTATCCACAGCATTATTCCATACCTTAGGTTTCTGTCTATTGCAGGTATAAGTGCAGGGGTGGGTTCTAACTTACCTCGCTGCCGGTTCACTTCCTCCCACACCACGTAGCCAAGCCTCGGGGGCGCGCGTGAGCATGTGCAGTAAAAAAAATTAAAAAAGAAATTCTTTTTTAAAAAAAAGCCAAAAACAAGATGGTGACACATGCGCAGTGCCGTAAACTCGGCTTCTGCGCATGCGCAGAAGAAAAAAAAATTTAAAAATTCAGAAAAAAAAACCAGAAAAAATTAAAAAAAAAACCATGGCAGCGCCCATGGACCGGCACCAACTGAACCGGATCGGTGATATCATCATGACATCACCATCGGGTCACTACCGGTTCTGGCAAACTGGTCCGAACCGGTAGCAACCCACCTCTGTATAAGTGCCATTTCAACAAGCTGTATTGAAACTGGCCTAGAACAGGATATTGAGTGTTTTATAATCACCTTGATGAATCCATCAAAGGAATGAGTGTGAATCAGATTTTCATTGTGAGAACTAATAGCTACAAAATGAGAATGAGAAGCTTGGCTAGCCATCTGGTTCAGGGGTGGGTTCCTCCCGGTTCGGACCGGTTCGCCCGAACTGGTAGTGACCCACTGGTGATGTCATGATGATGTCACCGAACCGGATCGGTCAGTGCCGGTCCGTGGGGGCCGCCATCTTTTTTTTTTTTTGAATTTTTTTTTTGGATTTTTTTTATTTATTTTTTTCCTTCTGAGCATGCGCAGAAGCCGACTTCCGGCACTGTGCATGAGGTTGCCATCTTTTTTTCGGCTTTTTTGGGGGGGGATTTTTTGTTACTGCACATGCGTGCACGCAAAGTGCGTGTGCGCCCACGAGGGGCGCCCACGCAGCACGGGAGGGAGCGAACTGGCAGCGAGGTAAGTTGGAACCCACCCCTGATCTGGTTGCTTAGAATATGGAGAAGTACAAAGTAGCTGGGATATATCAGTACAAGTAGATGATCAAAATGCAGGCTGTAGGCTGAATGTGCACACTTTCAACTAACACCGAGTAAAGCTTTGAAACAGAAATTAAGAAATCAAAAAAATCTAATCCAAATCATATTACACGGGTCAATAAACTTCTAACAGCTTTAATCAGTACTTTCCCCCAACTCACAGGCACACAAATCAAATGCTAAAACAGCCCAGTTGTTTCATTTCTACTTTGAGACTTTTTTCTAAATCCTGTTTTAATTTGGGTGGTATGTTTCAAATTATGTAAGACTGCACAATCATTCGCATCAGGACTTTATTTAAAATGTTTAAATTAAGTAATTTGCTTTTGGAAGGGGAATGGATGAAGTGAACTTTCCCAATACAAACAAAAGACTTTTTTTTTCTTTTGTTACAGGATCAGTAATTAATGATAAATGAATGTTTGAATTTAAAAATCTAATCTCACTAAGACTTGAGGGAGATGGACAGTTTAAAAATAAATAGATTTAATATAACGAAGACAGTGGTCTTCACAAAAGACTAGTTAATGCATGTTCTACTTGCCTACAAAATGAAAGTAATATTTCTAAGAGATGTCATATTATGTGCTTGATTAGCTGGTCAATATTTGATTAGATTTCTGAAACTTCATCTATTATCTTGATCTGTAGTGTGCTCTGGACAAAAATATTTCAATATTTTATTATTGTGATTTAGCAACCTAAAGATAGAACTAGTCATAGGTATGAAAATATAACTGTAGCAGCTAAAGCAGTACAAAAAAATAAACATTCTGAATACGAAGTGCTAAACTCAAATATCAGGTCTATCTTCAACACATCACGTATACACTTTCCTCTGACAATTGTTTTACCATATTTACATTTAGAGTCATTTGTCACTGGGAAATTCTCAATACATTTATGAAGTAAGATTATCTAGATAACTTAATGCAGTCTCAACATTGTATTAAATCTCACAATTTCGTCACCTCCATGCAAACTAGAACAGATTAAAATGCCAGTTAGTAGTAGAAGTTAGGGAAATGCTGCTTTGTGTTTGCATCCCTTTCAGCTTTGATTGAATTTTTTTTACACCCATTCTTTTTGTAATTGTTAGCATTTTTATTACAAAAGCTTCATGATGTCCAATTTAATGAAATTATGCTTTTAAGAGATACAGTATCTGCAACAGTCACAACATGATATGCATAATTAGTGATTAACATATTAATAATATCTTGACAAGACCCAAGCTTCATGAATATGAGACATTTTGTAGCCTCCCTATATCCATAATACAGAAAAAGCTTTCTTTGACAAAGTAACTAATATTGAAGGGCCCATTGTTTTTAGAAATACATAAGTAAGAATGTTTGATGAATTATAAATCATCTAAACACCTCCATACGCCAAGCTACTCGTTTAAAAGATCTGAGTCTGAAAAGTATTCCGCTGGCTATTATCCAAAAATGTGGAAGGCGGCAAACTAATACATAATTAATTATCTTGGAGAAAACTTATTTCATGCTGATCAATTTTTGTTATTGTGGGTTAATTTAAGAGGTTCAGAATCACAACTATGCTAGCATTTGTTTCTGGACTATAGTTCACAAAATTGCTCCATAAGGTTTCCATTCATATTAAAAAGAAAGAAAGAAAGAAACATCTGTTGCAGTCATGAATAGACTCTTAGCCAAGTTTGGCAACAGCAGTTAAATACTTTGAAGACAATCAACTCTGCTATCAACAGCAGTTAAATCTAACTGTCAATGGAAATTCCAGTGCAGAAAGTTTGCAAGACAAATCATACAAGCTTACATCCAAAACAACAGGTGAAGGGAATCATTTCAGCTTATTGAAAAAGAAAACAGATTGAGAGAATTTAATAGTTAGTACAGATGTAGAATAGTTCAATTTACTTTAATAGTTTGACACTTGAAGATTTACAAATATGATTACTGGCATTATGAATTGAGTTATATGCAATATATAATAATGAATCTAAATGGGAAAATATATGCTAGCTCAAAAAATAAAATTTAGCTTTTCCATATATAAACCCTGGTTCTACATAAACAATCATTGAGATAATAAAATGTTATCTAATATAAATGCATTCTCATGCTTCCTTTTTACAATCTCAGGAATTATAAATTGCATTAAAATATTGCCCATGTGATGATGTATAACACTCCCACAAGCATATGCCCATATAGAAAATATGTATGCTCATATGAAAAGATGTATTAAAAATTTGAACTACACTATCTCTGATAGAAATATAATTAAACCCTCTACATGTTTATTTACTTACCAATCATGATAGGGATCATTCTCAGTTCAATTGGTAGATGACAGCCTGATACTGTGAAAACATTGGTTTTTGCACCATAATATTAGCCCAGCACAATGGAAGCAGCAATAGGAAAGCTGTGATTATTCAAGTAGTATATTGTTCTAACAGTCCTATGGCATTTCCTTCTACATTTAATCACAAGAGAGAATCTTGGTCCATGTATGGTTGAACAATGTAGTTGTCAGGGTTCCAAGTAACACCCCCATCAAGTAAGACTCCGAGGCAGGCATTTCCTCAAAGTTCCATTTTATTAGAGATGTCATATTGGCACATCTGGGAAAACCCGAGTCTGAAGTCTCCCGGGTATTCCCCACCCAAAGGAAAATCCAAGTCCCTTCCCCTGCACCCACATGTCCATCACATGGTCCAATCAGGTCACCATCCTAACCGGAGTAGCTTCCCAGTCACGCCTCTCCAGGTGCAGGTTGAACGTCCTTGACTTCCAGTGAAAGAATGTTGTTGTTGTTGTTGTGGCTATACAACTCACCCCATCGCCATCCAACCCCCGTCCCAGTTCCCACAGCATGCCCATCCTCCAAGTGTGGCAACCCTGAAGATCCAAAGAAAAAAATGGCCTCCAGGGCTGACAGTAGTATATACTGTAAATGCACTAAAGAAGGGCTGGAAAAATTTCAAACAGAATATACTTCCTTTGGGAAACCTAATCAAGTCAGCTTTCTTCACCAACATGATGGTGATGATTTTTGCACCTTTACCAAGGCACAGTACGAACTAGAACAGAATGATTGTAACACACCATTCAAGGAAATTGGTTTATATTTAACCACCAAATCAGTAAACAAATATCAGTAAATAGCAAAGCACAATTATATATATTTAAAACAACAATTGAACAGGCACACATTCACAATTAAAATAAAACTGAGAACTAATGAGAGTGAGGTAGAATAATGTGGCCTCTATCATGATCCTTCCCATTCTACCAAATATTCCACAACTTTATTTAAAACATTTATATAGCCACTTCTCTTATATCACATTCTGGGCTGCTCCCAACCAATTACTGTTTGTCCAGTTCTTAAAATTCTAGCAGTACAATATGAGAAACCAAACAAAACAGAATCCTTACTAGAAATAACCAGTGGTGAAATTACTAAAGAAAAGAAATCAACTGTAGTTCCAGATAAACATCAGTGCAACTAATTAGAAAAAGTTATATAGCTGTCCTACCTTGTCCTTAACAAATTTTTAAATAAGTTTTTCTTAATAAGGAAAAAAAAATAAAACACAAGAGAATCACAAATGCAGCACTATAACATTTCAACCTTCCCTCAGGGTGGAAAAACTGTGAATGGCTCAGTTGCAAATATTTAGGCAATCATTGTCCCATATTTAATGTTTTAATGATAGCACCAACGATGTTCTTATGTTGTACATTTTTATGCTTGAGGACAATCTCTTTTGATGTAGTCCAAATTGACCACTTCATTTATTTTAAACGAAGCAATTATTGCCATCTCATGTTGGCTGTTGAAATTCATGAAAGACTCACCAAATGATATCAGCAATATTGAAGGCTAGAAAATCACACAGTTGCAGTTTGACCTGTATGAATGCCTACTTAAGCAAATACAGTGATTTTATTGATTTATTTGCATGGTTGGGTGAACTAGGTAATAGCTCTCCCAACATGAGTGTCTACAGCATTCTTCTTTGTCCAACTATGTCAAGGCAGACGAATTGTTGTTTGCTATTATTCTCTATGAATCAGTGGCTTCAAAACATGGAAAAGTGACCTTCAAAAATGAAAAGGGAGTTTGCTCTGCAAGCTGCAGTCTATTTATTATGATGCTCCATTTATACAAAATTTGCGCAACAAAAATAGATGACAATATCCAGTAAGCTTGTTTGCACCAAAATATTTTTTGTAAAAAGTTTAATCTATATTCACCTCTACATTCAACCATATGCAGGTAAACACAGTACTTTGGAATCAATACTTAAGAGAAAAATCATATATTATTGGACCGGCATGAAAGTCACTTTTATAGGTGAATATTTTGCCATTCCAGCAATACACATTCCAACACAGCTAACTTGTTTCTTAAAAGTTAGGATCATTTCTGCTTCAAAGCACCATCTCTAGTTGTACTAAACATCCACTATGGTTCCTTATTGCAACCTCCAAATAATGATAAATAACATCAGTTTAATCTTTTTGGATACAATAACATATTAGAGTGCAAGTATGAAGTTCCACCTGGCGTGGTTCCTGGATCCACATATCCTGTTAAGTTATAATATTTAAATTTGTCTTAATATATTTTGAAAATAAAGAGTTATTCCCCAGCTATGTCGAGCTAGGGAAGAGAATGACTTTGTCAATATCCAGATTTAGATGCCATTACCATTAGATGGTAGTAGAACAGGGGTGTCAAACTCGATTTCATTGAGGGCCGCAGCAGGGGCTGGGTGGGCGTGACCAGGGTGGGCATGGCCAGCTCGACATCACTTGTGTCGGGGACACCTGTGGTGGCCTGAGCACTCTGCCAGTGAAAACAGAGTTCAGGAGGGCCGCGAGCTCCGTTTTCACTGGCAGAGGGTTGCAGGAGGCCATCGCAGCTGAAAATGGAGCTTGGGTGGGCCATATGCAGCCCTCCCCAGCTCCATTTTTGCTTTGCTGTTTCCAGGGTGGCCCCACGGGCCGCATCTGGCCTGCGGGCTTTGAGTTTGACACCCCTGTAGTAAAGTATCTGTGTTTTGGGAAAGCATGTTGCAAGGCATGGTTTGGGGGGTTTTCAGCTACCATATAAAAGTCATTTGGACTTTTGCAGGCCAGTTTTGGCAAGCTTAGATTAACAAAGGATCAAAAAGCAAAATGGAAATATTCCAGTAGGAGAAAATGATTTCAGAGAGGCTAGGTATTCAGTGGCATTGTATTGAATTATGTTAGGAAATATACACCGAAATCATAAGCATTGTTTGCCTTGCTCACACATCAGCAACATTTTAAAAAGCAATCTCCATTTCTATTTACAATAAGTTATAATCAACCAAAGGGATAAGTTACTGAAATTTTTAAAACTATGATTTTTAAAAAACCAAACAAACATGCTATCCTTTCCTCTCCTCTCCCTAAAACTCACATGCAAATTTAGTCAAAATGTTTGGTTTTAAATCACATTCAGTTTTATAGCTAAGCTGAGGAAATAGGACTATTTCTGCTTAATCATCTTGTGAACTACTCTGTCTGGCTCCCATGTGTATGCTTAATATTCATCTGTTTTCTTGGTAATTTACCTTGCATGTTTTATTCCTTATAAATGAGAAAGATATGAATAGCATACAGCTGGGGAAGAAAACTTTAGATCCTGCACATGTTAGTTTCTTCCGTTTCCATTCTTGCTGAATGAGCTTCTCAGATCAGAGATATCACCTTACAAATGTGCCATTCAATGAACGAATGCTAAAGCAATTTCTTATGCTGGCTAACCTTAAAGTGCAAACTGGAAAATAGATAGTAATATGAATCATCTAGTGTCTATGTCGAGTGTATATGCTTTCAAAGCAAGTCTATTTTGATAGACAAACAGATCAGGGGTTCCCAATCTTGGCAACTTTAAGATGTGTGGACTTCGACTCCCAGAATTCCCCTGCCAGCATGGGGAATTTCCCATATCTAGCTAAATTCTGGGAGTTGAAGTCCCTGCGTCTTAATGTTGCCAAGATTTAGAATAGAATGGAATAACAGAGTTGGAAGGGACCTTGGAGGTCTTCTAGTCCAACCCCCTGCTTAGGCAGGAAACCCTACACCACTTCAGTCAAATGGTTATCTAATCTCTTCTTAAAAACTTCCAGTGTTGGAGCATTTACAACTTCTGGAGGCACATTGTCCCACTGATTAATTGTTCTAACTGTGGGAAAATTTCTCCTTAATTCTAAGTTGCTTCTCTCCTTGATTAGTTTCCACCCATTGCTTCTTGTTCTACCCTCAGGTGCTTTGGTGAATAGTTTGACTCCCACTTCTTTGTGGCACCCCCTGAGATATTGGAACACTGATATCATGTCTCCCCTAGTCCTTCTTTTCATTAAACTAGACATACCCAGTTCCAGCAACCGTTCTTTATATGTTGTATCCTCCAGTCCCCT
>QLTV01003290.1:341726-359136 GCA_003457575.1 Thermophis baileyi | reverse complement strand
CAATAAGATTAGTCTGGCATGATCTGTTTTTGACAAACCCATGTTGGCTTTTGGTTATTACTTTGTTTGCTTCTAGGTGTTCGCTGATTCGTTGCTTGATTATCTTTTCCAGAATCTTCCCTGGTATTGAGGTCAGGCTGATGGGTCTGTAGTTTCCTGGATCTATTTTTTTCCCTTTTTCGAATATGGAAACTACATCAGCTCTTTTCCAGTCCTCTGGCAGTTCCCCGGTGCTCCAGGATCTTTGAAAGATATAGTTCAGTGGTTCTGAGATCACATATGCCAGTTCCTTCAGAACCTTGGGGTGTAATCCATCTGGTCCTGGTGATTTGAACTCATCTAGGGTAGACAGGTGTTCACTTACCATTTTCTTCCCTGTTTTAACTTGTGTTCCTAATCTGTTTTTTGTGGTGCTGTTTTTGATAGGTTGGACTGTTTTTTCCCTTTGTGTAAAGACAGATGCAAAAATCGAGTTAAGTAGTTCTGCTTTCTCCCTGAATTGGGAATTGGGAAACCATGAAATAGATATACAGAGACACAACATCTGCTTGTATGAAAAAATAATATTTTCTGCCTTTTACACTTATATACAGTATACATTATTTATGAACCATTGTTCAAATGCAAACAGCTATAATTTACTGAGGACATCATGTTAACCCAAGGTTTGCTTTAGCCATGATTATCAATATGTCTGCAATAAGCTAAAGTCAATTTTGTATATTAGCAAAATAATTGTTGAATAACAGCAAGGTTTGAGGATATTTTCCCCCATTCTTCTTTTAGCAAATTTTACTTTGCTTTTCATATATATTTTTAGGGAGGTACTAAGTCAGGGAAGAATCACTCAAATGTCCTCGTTTTATTTTAAGATAATTATAAATAAACCAGCTGCAAATTGTAAGTTTCAATTATGGTTTACATTTTTTCAAATATTTTTTATTAAGGAATATAAATGGAAAAAATAAAAACCAACAGAAAATACAGACAGAAAAATACAAAAGAGAAAAAAGTATGGGGGGTGGGGAAAGAAGGAAGAAAATGTAACTTCACTTTCACCTTAACAAGTGAAATAATTTATTAATAGTTAATTGTTTATCGCCATCTCTATTATACATCATCATGCTTTTTACCACAGCTCATCATAGCCCTACATGGCTCAGGGCCAGGTTATCTTCAAGACCACCTTCTACCTCATAATTTCCAGTGACCAGTAAGATCCCACAGAGTTGGTCTCCTCCAGGTCCCATCAACTAAGCAGTGTTGGCTGGCGGGCCCGCAGGGAAGGGCCTTCTCTGTGGCTGCCCCAGCTCTCTGGAACCAGCTACCCCCTGAGATCCGGACTGCCCCCACCCTATTGGCCTTCCAGAAAGCATTGAAGACCTGGCTTTTCCGGCAAGCTTGGGGCCGTTGATCTCGCAATTTGCGAGGTCTGGCCTTGAATGATATGTATATATGTGATTGTTAACTGGTTTTCTTATATTTTATGATGTTTTTAAATGTATTTTCTATACCCTGTTGTAAGCCGCCCAGAGTCCTTTGGGAGTTGGGCGGCATAGAAATACAATTAATTAAATTAAAATTAAATTAAATTAAATTAAATTAAATCTGTTAATTGAGAAAAAAAAACCAAATCCAAATGCTTCATAAATCATTGTTAGAAGGACTTCCAGCTGACTTCACGGCGATATCAGATGCAGGGAGCGGGTCTCCGCATTCCCTGTGCTGAGTTCTCCCTGTCTGTGGGTTCCAAGAGGAGCCAAAGCCGCCTTGTAGGGGCGGCGAAACTAAGGAGGGGCGCCCTTAGAGGTCGCGGGAGAGATCGCAACTCTCCTGCTGAACCCCGGGCTTTTTTCCCTCTATGCCACAGCAAGAAGAGGCAGCCTAAAGATGGCTGCCACAAAGCTTGGACAGCTGAGAAACACCTAAGAACTGTACTGGAGCAGAGTCAGTGAACAGTGTCTGGAACTGGGTGAGAACAATCCTTTTTATTTAAAACTCAACCCCAAAAGGAAAAGAGAGGCTCACTGCTATTTCTAAAAGCAGCGATTTAACATATTGAGAAGAATTTCAAAATTGAAGGAAAAAGAATCAAAGGGAGCAGGCAAAACTTTTAAAAATACAGAAAATTGGATTTGTAAATTGGACAGGCATTTTTTGGATAGGCATTTCAAAATGCTGGAACTATTTACTTAAAAAACTAACATCACTTTTATATTTTGGATTGTTACCATTAAAATTGGAAAAAACTGAATATTGAAATTTGACTTAAGAGTGCCACCTGCTGACAAAAGGAAGGCATAACACATTCCCAAAATCCTGGAAATATTTGGCTATTGGAGATTTAAACATGAGAATAAGAAAGACATTATTATTAAAGTGACCCCTGAAGGCTACAACACAAGACTGAATTTATAGAGGGACGTATGAAGGTTCTGGAAAAAAATTTGGGACTATCCAGAGGAACAGGTTGATTAGCTTTGGGGTGTAAAGATTCATGAATATTGAACTTTTTGAGAAGTTACTTTAGGTTTGAATATATGGTTTTTGGATTATTGGATAAAAGAGGGACGAAATAAAACTAAACGAGATGCTCCACCAGCAAAAAATGAGTGGAAAGAAATGGCATCGATAACTCAAAGTATTAAGGATACTTTGACAAGAAGCTACAAGGAGATTATGAATAAAACGCAGAGCATAGATGAAGAGCTGGAAAACATGATACAAAGGACAAGGAGTGACCAAGACTCCCAGGAAGAGGAGGAGCCAATTGAAAGAGTAGATGAAAAAACAGAACAGATAAACGAACAAATAAAACGAGATGATAAGAAGGAGATAACAACCAAAATAATAATGACTGATGAAACAAGCTGAGGGGAGAGTATTTTAAGGGAATTAAAAAAGGAACTGGAGTTGCAGGAAGACTTTTTTGGAAGACAGATAAGGGCAAGAGTAGATATTCTGAAAATTAGACAATGGAATAGGGCAGAGAAGGGAGAAATGTTTAAAAAGATTGGTCAAAATGTGGAAGCAGATAGAGATAAAGATCCAAGAGAGGAATATGGGAGGCAAGCTAAGAAATGAACAATTAAAGCTTTAAAGCGGACAAGAGATGATGGATAGAAAGGGAATATCTTTAAATATAATAGTGGCATAATTAAAAGTTAGAATAGGGATGGAAACTAGAGAGAGGGAGATTAATGGAATAGACATTTTTATATAATAAGGTGAAGAAATAACAAGAGAGGAAATCAGAACTTGAACGATGGCATTATTAAGCATGCTTGAATAATATGGTGATTGGCATAAAAAATAACATATTGAAATATTGAATAATTAAATCATGGAAGATTATAACTTAACATAAATATGTGTATTATTATTAGAACCATATAATCCTGCTAAATGTAACAAATATGATTAATAATACAGTATTTTATTTGTAGTAAAAGGAATGACAGAATATGGTGATTGGCATAAAAATAACATATTGAAATATTGAATAACTAAATAAGGAAAGATTATAACTCAACAAAAATAGGTGTACTATTACCAGAACTATATAAGCTTGTCAAACATAGTAAATATGATGAATATTACTATATTTGTACTAAAATGTAAGACACTCAGGTGCCACACTGTTCACGCATTGATATGTTTGTAAAAAAATAAAAAATAAAAAACTTGAAAAAAATCATTGTTAACAAAAGTCCAATAAGGACAACCAGATATAAGTTGGTTCTTCATTTAGCCTTGGTTGAATAAGCCAACCTTGTATTCCTTCTCATAGGGTTCCAATTACAGTTTACTGACCCTAATCCTAATTATTGTTTCCTTTACAGTTTCCTTTAAACCACTAAGTCAAAACACAAAGAAAAAAACAAGATTTAGAATTATAGCTGAAATCATACAGTACAGTACTTAATTGGAAAATAGTCCAAAGGAGTACAAACCCTTGAAGATTTTTATTTTAGTTGTTCTAATGAATAAAAATTTGCTTTCCTGTGCAAAAAAACCCCCCAACATTCCTTAATATTAAGATGATTCAATCTAAAGAGGGCAATAACATACATACTACTTACCAACCAAACTAACTGGTCACTATCACCTGGCACAAAATTAAGTATAACTGAATAGTTTTATTTTACTTATAATTAAGATTTATATAGGCACACATCTTATGTAGTATAACCTTGGGAAGCTTACCAACAATATTAGGAAAAGAAAAAGCAATATAAAAATTTTCAATGTCTCCCAAAAGAAAACACTTTTCACAGGTACAAACAATTTTCTTGAGCTCCAGCCACACACTGCCCCAGTGCTTGTAGGAAGAGCCAGGTCTTCAAGGCTTTTAGGAAAGCTAGCAGGGTCAGGCTCTGCCAGATCTCATGGAAAATGTCTATAGATGTTTGGATCAGATGGCAGAAGTCAGTTCCTGATAAATACCACTACTATACTTTATTAGTCTCTGTAATTGATAACTAGACCAAATTGGTCTCAGGAGCCTACCTGTGCAGCAACATCATGATGGGCATAATTCTGCAATAGTAGGTTTCCCCTACTAGCAGCCTGGCCACCAGATTCTATACCACTTGCAGTTATGGAATCATCTTCAAAGGCATTGCAATAGTCCACGGTTTGGTTGCTGTCCTCAAAGTATTTGCAGGTAAGGCTGCAAATCACATGCCAGCCAAAGTTAAAAAGATTCCTAACCCCAGACTTCCCGTGGCTTCCATCTGTGCTCAAGAAAGAGCCACAAGCTATGGACCAGATGTTTCCAGGTTTTAAAAGCCCTGACCTTATGCATTCCACTGATTTTAATGTCAATTGTTTCAGAGGTTTCATCCTCTCGCTGAACCACTGACTCTTTTTCTTAATTTTAGATGGACTGAGATACCAGCAATCTCCAAAAGTTTAAATAATTGGCTGGCAAATTCTGAAACTTGTCAAAACTTTCAAAGAGTTTCTCATTTTACTGTAAACCTATGAGGCATGATAATGATGCTTTCAAAAACCCATTATTCCTCTCACATAACATTTTGACCTTCAATTTCTGTTTGCTTTTTATAAAATATAAAATAGCATTTGCCCACATAACTTTTCAGCCCTTTTGATCTTTCATCCATCTAATATCTACTGTAATTTATCCATTTACAATTTTCAACCTGCAGGTTAGGGCATGTGTCTACCTATACACAAACATAAAAAACTGAATTCATATTGTCCAGTAATTGCTGGGGGAAAAACAAACTTTAAAACAAACAAACAAACAAACCAAAAGCATAGACTTAAAGGTGTCCGTTAGCCCATGACACTTAGCGAAGGTATCTACTGCTGGCTGGATTTTGAACCCTGACTGTTACTGTTACTGTTAGTTTTATTTCTATGCCGCCCAACTCCCGGAGGACTCTGAGTTGACAATATGTAGTACAATATGTAGATTGGCAACAAACTGGATTAAAAAGGGAAGGTGATTTAGAGTTCAGGGAGCTTAGAGTGCACTTGACCACTTCTCTTAAGATCACACAACTATTGATGTAGAATCCCATGAAAATACATGTTTAATATAAGGAGGTACTAACAGATGTAGCATGTGTGCTCCTATGAGTGTATACTTAATATTATACTTTACTTTATGTTTTTTGCAAGGGAAGGTCATTTAATGGACAGGGCTGGTCCTACCACTTGGCAAAGTGACAAGGTCATCCTGGTTCAATATTTTCATTATTATTATTAGGGTTACTGACAGGGAAAGATCTTTGCGAGAATTTTCTTGTTCATGTGACAAACATCCTTAGGTCACTTTTGATGTACCCACCTTGATTTGGCCACACAGGAACACTACCGGTTGTTCACCAAAATATCTTGAGCTTCTCTTGCATAGTCTTCTGTATTTACCAAGGGAAAAATTAGCAAAATAGCACTCATATACAGCAAAGCATCCAAAATATTACTATTACTGCAAGGGGGTAATTTCCCTTTGATAATGGACTCCCAATATCAAAAAAACATCTGGCAGGAGTGTCAAGTCTTTGCTCTGGCATGAATTTTCAGGAAATTGCAAAATAGAAGGCCAAATTCTCATGATATTCTGGAAAATAATATAACCTCAGAGGTCAGAATGTTAAAGTTTAGGATATTTAAGAGTTCAACACTATTGCAGGACTTTCTTAATCTGGGGAGGTATTGTGGCAATTATGTGATTTTGCATCAGAATCCACACCTAAAAAATTGTTGACCATTACAATTGTTGATCACAAAGAAACAGTTGCTTAGGTCAATCATCTGGAGACTTTCTAAGGAATGTAGCTATGCAAAAGTTATTAAACCTTAAAATTGATTAAACTTAAAAGACGCATTATTTGGCTATGAAACGTCCACATGTGCTTGCATTTTCATTGATATCTGTGTATGTCTTTTTCATCTATTCTGTATTCACTATTTAATGCTGAGTCTTTGAAAAATTCACATTTGCAGTGTTGGCTCATATCCCACTTTCTTCTGAATTTGTTATCATCTCCAGGATTTTCATACGGCTTCAATTCCTTTCACCTGTTAGGGAAGCTTAAACTTTTTGTTTTATTATTATTATTTAGGCAAGCTTTTGGCATGCTATATTTAGGTAAGTTGATGCCTATGAACTAACTGGATGAGTTTACTTCTACTGATGAGTTTTAACAGCTTTTTCAAAAAAGCTAAGTTTATTTTAATAATTTTATTTCTCTGTTTCAATTTTTAAATATTCTCTTATCATAGTGAACTATTTTTATCTAGAAAGGTAGTACATATATAAAATATAATATATATAATCATCCATCAGATTTTCAGATATTCCCAGAATCGAGTGGAGCTTTTGATCTTCTTTGATATGTTGCCTGTTACCAAAAGCGAGAACAATGCTCAGCATTAACTTGTTGCTTTATACTGGTCTTAAACAAAATACTGCACATTGACATTTTCACCTTCTCCCTAACTTCCAGCCCTGGAGTACCATCACTTTAATTACCTAATTGAAATTACTCCAGGCAGTCTAATGAAAATACAGCAGCTACCAGCAATATACATAGCTAAGGAGGTTGAAGGGAGAGGGAGAAGGACATATCCAGAAAACAAGGCTGTCTGCAAGGTGTGGTCAAAAAAATCATAATTAGTGCAATTGAAGTTTCACTTTTTAAAAAAAATTGTAATGCACCATTGTGGGCAGGGCTGAGTTCTAAATTTTTTTTACTACCAGTTCTGTGGGCGTGGCTTATTTTGTGGGCGTGGTTTGATGGTCATGTGACTGAGTGGGCATGGCCAACTTGACATCACTCACGCCCACTCACATGACCCCCCCCACCAAGCCACGCTTACAGGAAAAGGTAGGAAAATTTCTCCTCCTTTAGCGGCCCCGCCCCATTCCACCCCACCTGCCACCCCCAATTTGATCTTTCCTCCTGCAGCGCCGCCGCCCCTCTCAGCCCCAGCACAGCGGCTGCGACTTTTATTATTAAAACCTACCTGAAATAAATAAAATAACTAACAAAGCATGGTCAAAATGGGGCAACGTGATAGACTTCTATATACTAAGCTGCGGATGGACTCAGAAACCAAGCAAGGTGAGAGCAGGCTAGGACTTGGAAGGGACCTTACTAGCAATCTTAAGAGCTACTATTATAAGATCCTTTGGGAAATAAGTGGCAACATATATAAATGAAAAACCATTTCTATATGTTGCCAGGAAAACTAAATGGATATGTCCATGAATCATTTAGGAACTGAGCTCTGCTGGAAAGAAACATAACCTTTACTTTTTGGGGTGGAAGAACGGCAGCTCCCCCTCCCCTCTTCCCTACCAATCCCAATAGTAGGACTCAGAAGAACAGCAGCAAATATTCAGAGTAGATTTTGCCAGCAGTCAAAACCACAGGGAAAAATTGACATTTTTAAAAACTAATAACCACACGGGTAGAGTTAATACGTGGGCCGGCAAAAATGACACCGGGGTTGGACTAAGCGGGGGAAGGACAACCCTGGACAGCAGCTGCAGCAGTGCTCATCCTCACCTAAAGGCGTTCACTTTCGGAGAGTCCTTTTTGCCCCGCCCTGGCCCCGGTAGCTGTTTGTTACCCTGGTGACGGGCTCTGCACTGCCACTACCAGCAGAGGTGAAGGCGGCTCCTACTCTTTCCGATCTCCACATGGCAGCTTTGGGCCTCGCGAGTCTTTCCCTTCGCCTCAGCTGGGGCTCAGCCTGTCGGTGAACAGATTGGCTCGCAAGTCCCTCCTGCCCTTTGTCCCCTCGCCTTCTTGGGGAGGACAGTGGGCCGTCTTGGGAGCGAAGAGGAGTACAACCTAGTACCCACACAGACACACACACATATGTAGGGAGCTACTCTTAGCACAAACTACCACAGAGAAACCTCTAGAAAGCTTATCTTCGCGCCACACACACGATACAATGTCTGTTCTCAATCAGAAATTCTTCCCTAGAAGATTCATCCCATTTTCTCCTCCGACGTCCTCTTTCCCCGCCAAAGTCCCCCTCCTGGAAATCTACGAATAGCTCCTCTCCTCGTAACTAAGCATCTTTCTTCATTTTTTTCCTCTTTCGACCCACCACACCATAAGATGACTGGCTAACTGGCAATCTCCAGTGTGTCTCGCAGCCCTCCCGCTTTTGCCGGCGGGTGGCGGGGGAGGGTGGAAACCGAGCTCTAGGTGGTGGCGGGCAGGGCTGTCCTGGGACATCTGCCCGGCCACTCGGAGCACCGCCTGCCACCACCTGGAGCTCGCTTTTCACACACATACCGCCACCGCCCAAACCATGCAGGGAAACTTCCTGGGAGTTCCAAGACGCCCCGAACTCCGGAGTTTTTTCCTGCGTGGCTTTTGCCGGCAGGGGGTGAAAAGCGAGCTCCAGGTGCGAGCTCCAGGTGCTTCCCTGCCTCTCGGACTACCGCCCACCACCACCTGGAGCTTGCTTTTTACACACACACACCGCCGCCCAAACCCGTGCAGGGAAACTTCTCAGGAGTTCCAAGATGCCCCGAACTCTGGAGTTTTTTCCTGTGTGGCTTTTGCCAGTGGGGAGGAAGAAGCAAGCCGCCTGGAGCTCACTTTTCACACATACCTGGCTGCCATCCAAACCCGTGCAGGTCAACTTCCCGGGAGTTCCAAGACGCCCCAAACTCTGGAGTTTTTTCCTGCGTGGATTTTGCTGGCAGGGGTGAAAGCGAGCTCCAGGCAGTGGCAGGTGGCACTGCCCGGCCTCTCAGACCACCACCTGCCACCGCCGCCCCTCTCGGCCCCAACATGCTTGCTTGCCTTCGATCCGGATGGGAGCTCCAGCCGCAGCGGTGGCAGAAGGAAAGTTCCAGAGCGGCGGCAGCAGTGCTCCAGGAGGGCGGCCCTTGGGGCCCTGGGAAAGTGCACAGTAAGGAGTTGCCACTTTGGGTCCTCCCAGTCTGGAAAACGCTGCAGGAGAAACTACCGAGAGCGCTGGCGGGCTTCTCCATCTATGCGAGTCCAGGGAGTGGCGGCAAGGAAGTGCTGGAAACACGGCTTCTGCTCATGCACAGAAGAAAAAAACCCGGAAAAAAATTCCAAAAAAATAAATTATGGTGGTGCCCACGGACCGGCACCGACAGAACCTTGATGTCACTGTGACATCACCAGCAGGTCGCTACTGGTTCGGGGGAACCGGTCTGAACAGGGAGGAACCCACCTCTGATTGTGGGTTATCCCAAGTCCACATGAACCAAGATCCTTACCCACTAACTTATATTTCAGACATCTGAACACAAATAATATTCCAATTTTCCTAAAGGCAATATTTTTTTTAAAAAAAGTCTTTAAATTCAATATTCCACATGGCTCAAAAAAAGGTTAACTGTTTACCATTTCCAATCAAAAACAATTCTAACCAATGTTGCCTAGAGCAGCCCCATGGTGAGATAGGCAGCAAATAAATGTAATAATAATAATTCTACACTCCTTCCTCATATAAAATAATAGGCTGCATAATCAAAAGCCACCCTTGGTTTAATGGTTCTTGAGAGCTGCCTAAAGTTGCTTAAAATGGGCACCGATATAAATCATTTAAATAAATAAATCAATATCTGAAATATTTATATTTCCATTTTTTTTCAAAGATTTCAAATAAAGCTGCAATAATAAAGGTTGTCTGTCTTCAGTACAATTTATAATAAAATGTTTGTATAAAATGTTGTAATGACAAAATTCAAAATGGGTCCAGATGAATTTTTTTTAAAAAAAAGGAAGCATGACATTACCTTCAAAGTAGAACATTCATCTTTTGTATAAGATAAGCTTTCAACCATTTAAGAGAGGTAACGTGAGAATGTAAAAGGAGCTCAAACATGTTTTTCCTATCCATTGCTTTATTTAGCCATTTGTTCCCAAGTACTGTATTACCCTGGTACGCAAAGGAGCTCTTGAGAAACAGTGCAGACTGACTTAACCACATGTCTGCCCTGGAGCTTGTTGACTATGGACCTTTTTGGCTCACTGATTCATAATCAGTTTTAATTTCCTCCCTTTGATTTATTCTTTTCCCTCAGGAGACATGCATGTTAATTGCCATCCATCACATAGTTATCTTTCTCAGTACTGAGAATGTAGTTTCAATATCCTTGGCCAATTTGTAATAACCACTTGAAGCTTCCTCAGAGGGTATATAAATCTTGACCGCCCTTTTCTCTAATCTTTCTGCCATGATCTTTTTATTTTATAATTTACTATGAAAAGTAATGTGTCCTATATTACTGAAAAACAGCATACATCCTTTGCAACAATACTGAAGTCATGTTTTCCTTTGGATGCTGACATTCTGGATGGAGAAATGGGGAAGGTGTACAGTGTTAAGGTATTGAGACGGACTAGAAGAATTGTTCTTGCACATAAACATAATAAGATACCATTAATGTGATTATATAGTGTTACATACCATCTCTGTCTCAAATTTTATTGTTTACCAGATCCAGGTGAAGACTACAGAGATTTGATATGGGTACAGAATACATATTTTCTTGCAGAATCCAATCTGGGTCATTCACTGGGACCAGAAGTTTAGTCTTTCGAGCTTTCAGATTCGTGCTGGACCTCATCCCCAGGGAACTTCTCTCTACCGGAATGTGTGCTTTGTACTATTCTGTGTGTTGTATTTATGTGCTGCCTAGTTGGGTGTGGCTTCCTATTGGAACTTATTTATATATTTCCTTGTTCATAGATTAGAGTTAGAAACCCATCTGTTGTTTACTTATAGGATATTAGCCGATGTACATTAGCTAACATCTGCTGCAATACTGCCCATAAACTGTTAGATCTTGTCCTGCACTAAAATTTCAAGGATAAAGAACAGCTAAGATTTTCTTTGCTTATGAGAAACATTGGTTTTTGCCTTTAAACTTAAAGGGCGTTTCTCTGCAAATAAGAATAATAAGAAATAAGCTTTGAATTTCAAAGCACATAATTCATGCTTCTGAATAAAAATTTGAAATGCTATTTGTCAGGCTTACTTCTTAAAAATAAAAACAGAAAATAGCAGTTTCATCAGGCTATTCCACAGACTATACTTTAATCTGGTTTCGATAGATTTACATTTGAATGTTTTCAAATGTTTTTACAGCATTTAAAGGGAAAAGCCAATAGAAATATCTGGCAACACAGTTATTGCTTCTGAGGCACATAAGAGCCAACATCAAGGTACATTAAATAGTCCTATATAAATCCTGTCAGTTTTAAGTATAAAATTGATACGCAGGCCATTAAGTAACTTTTACAAGCAGACTTTAGTACAAGTTCAGAAGATATGTGCCAAAGGGGAAAGCGTAGCAAAGAATAATAATGGAATGTATAGCACACAAAAAATTTTTAACATTTTGTATGAATTTCTGTTCTTATAGAATGCAGAAGAGGTGTTTTTCTTTGGTATGTTTTTCTTTCCAAGAAGTTAAAGGCGTAGGTTAGCTGTTTAGTAAGCCCTTGAGAAGATTTATTGCTTTGTAAAACTCAACTGGAAAAGGTTGTGAAATGCTGACCTGTAGTATTTGTGGTCTATTGGCCTTTCCCTTTCTTAACTACCTGAAGTGTAAACAAGGATGCACAAAATTAACCTCCTTTTTTTTTCTTTTGACTTCTTTATCTTTCTATGATATCAGCTGCCACTTCCAGCTGGTTAGCGAGGAACTTTAGGGCCACAACACTACAAAGATTGCCCAGCTATGAGGTCTTGGCTCAGGAAGCAAAAACTCAATAAGTTCTTATAACATTGTAATCTAACAAATTTATTTTTAACTTTTAACCATTCCTCAGAGTCTTTTCAAAGTTTGTTAAAGGAATTCCAGATTCATAAGCAAAAGTTATAACTTCAGCATATAAATGTTAACATTTAATCTACATTAACTTGACATAGTTCATAAATGGCTAGATCAGTTAAGTAGCTTCTTATGTTATCTGACAATTACATGCAAATAAGCTGTTTTATCACTTTGGGGCTGAAAAACCACATTCATCTAGTATACAGTTATGGATAAACTGTGAGCATCTGATGCATGCTCTCTTAAACAGTTTTTAGCTAGCTTTTCAGCCAAATTTATCCCTATTTTGATATAATTAAAGATTAATAAGAATTTTCTTATTGGTTTTCAAGGTGGAATAACATCTGTTTTTCTTAAGTCATACTGAACAGAGTGTTTTAAAAATTAGCATATGATTACAAATTCTTGTCTGTCCAGCTAGAAAAAAATGCTTTGCATTTTAACATGTATTAGATACATTTGGACAGCGGCTATGAAGGCAACATTGTTTAATATTATTTCAGACAAATATTTTTGTTTTTAAAGATAATGTATGTAAACAGCTGATAATACTGATTTATATTAATTATCACATACTACTTTAAAAATGTGATTCAGTGTTAAAACGATAAAATCAGAAAGATTCTTGCATTGGACTATGTTAAGAATGAGTTTGGGAGTTTTACTTTTAACAGATCCATGATGGGATAAATATTAGGAAAGATAAACTCTGGATAATGATTTGGCTTTCCCCATCTCAAAAGCTCACCCAGGCAAAGATTAATTGTCAAAACACAAAAGATATATAAAGGCCTCCATTCTTTCTATTTTTCTCTTATTTATTCAGCATTAGCAGTCAGTAGACAATATGAAGGTTTTATTGTTTTTAAAGCAATTAAAAGCATGAAATTTTTAAAAAAGTAAAATGGGTAAATTACATATCTTGTTTCCAGCACTTCTGCTATGACAGAAAGGTGCAACTTTGATTTGTTTTAACTTTAAATGAAGAGGCATCCTTGCCCATATATATTAAGGTGAAATACTTTCCAGTACTATATAGTAAACAGAGATAACTCTAAAAGACAATGATAGCCATAAAAGCACAAAAAGCTCAGTTTGTAATAGCCTGTAGTTCAGAATTCCCTTTCATACATTAATTGTTTCTCATTAGCACAGTTAATAAATAAGATCTAAAATAAAAGTAATATATTCCCATTCTAATCAAAATAGCCCTCTGCTCATCAGACCTAACTTTCCATTTGAATTTCATTGGGACTTAAATTTGTTTATATTATCTTGATTACTCATCATAGATAGTAATGATTCAACTTTACTATGCTATTTCATATTTTTGTTGAATGACAAATGGATACATTATGAATATGTGTGTATAAAACAATGTTCTTAAAAAAACAGAATAGTTAATAATTGTTCACTGAAATACCAAATTACAGAAGTTTTGCATTAGCAAAATAAGTATAAATGAACTAAGTACAATTTGGGATTTTAGAAGACCACCCTCTGATTACTTTTAAGTTAATCCAATGACTAGTTAATCGAACGAGTATTTAATACTATCAGAATCAAATGAATCAAAACTGTTATATCCCTGCAATGGAATCCATGGGAAATTGTTGATAGTTGTTAAACTACCAAGGTGGGATAAAGCCCCTGATATTGCTATTATTACACATTCCAACTATGTGACATCTAGGGAAGCAACTTGGGACACTGTCATGTTCGTAGGCCATTGAAATGTCTTCATACAATAGAATCTTGAGGTTTACATTCATACAATAGAATCTTGAGGTTTACATTCATACAATAGAATCTTGAGGTTTAAATGTGTTCATACAATAGAATCTTGAGGTTTACATTCATACAATAGAATCTTGAGGTTTAAATGTGTTCATACAATAGAATCTTGAGGTTTAGATTCATACAATAGAATCTTGAGGTTTAAATGTCTTCATACAATAGAATCTTGAGGTTTACAGCCCAGCTTCTGGCAGGCTGGGCTATATGAAAACAAACAAGTCTGAGGATACTTGCAGAATTCTTATATATTGCCAATCATTTTTTTTTATACGTTTCACAAAGCAAATGCATTATTAGGCTTCT
Source organism: Thermophis baileyi (assembly GCA_003457575.1). Classification (NCBI taxonomy): domain Eukaryota; kingdom Metazoa; phylum Chordata; class Lepidosauria; order Squamata; family Dipsadidae; genus Thermophis; species Thermophis baileyi. Next base: position 344,717 of record QLTV01003290.1, on the reverse strand, counting down.
GGGAACGATGGTGCAGCTATGTCATATATTTGATTCACATTCAGTCATGAGTTCCTATCAGTTTTTAAATCCAAACCAAATGATATTGTTTTGCTTTTTTTTTTTCTGGAAGAAGTCAGAAAATGGGTGAATCACTCCATTCTCTGTCTCTCCTTGTAGATTTGTAAAAGTGAGTTCCCTCCCTGAATGTTGGAAAATGTCATGTGCAGGATCTTGGATTATTTATCACCATCCCACTGCTCTGTAATAGCATCTCTCCATATATCATATGAGGCCTCTCCATTAATTTTTTAGAAAGCAACTAATATCTCACCGTTCCAACCAGTTTTCAGTTGTATCAGTTCCCTCCAGAGGGTGAATATTTTTACGTGACATAATTTTTTGTAGACACTTAAGCAACTTGTATTGTTGTATTTTAGTTTTAATCCTATTACTACTGTCTAGAGATCTGTAAATTGTTCAGAGTTAATGATTGGAGTGGCATTTATGCCAAATAAATAAATAAATACAATTTAATCATAGCTTAGGAAAAACACCAGGTGATACATAATCAGAAAAAAATGTATTAATAAAAAACTTTCCAAGATAGAAATTCAGACTGTCTCTAAGATTAAGCCTTTATTCACACTTTTTCTGTGATTTTCTGTTTATTTCCTGTTACAGCATTGATACAGCTGCACCTGTCTCAGCCACATAAAAAACATGGAATTACAAAAGTATAAATTATTCCAGGGTTGGTATGTCTTTTGGCTGAATCATCCTTGTACCAGTATTCTTGTGTGCATAGCCCTTCAATCAATAAATTGTAATGCCTTTATTTCTGTATCTTCTAAAAATAATGGTAGCTGTGAATCGCAACATGTCTTTTGCTTACAGAGTTGATGAGGTAAGTTAAAGTACAGTAGATTCATGTGTAAAGGAATTGTCCCAGGAAAACCATCATTTAGCAGGATTTTCTATAAAGTTTAAATTAGCTCTATACATCTGTTTCCCTTTCTCAGCTTACAAAATTATGTACAGAACAGGTTTCAAAATTGTATTTTTGGTATTTTGAAAGTATGAGATTTCAGAATATCATCACAGATGTGTGAAACATCAATAAGCATAGACAAAATTTTCTCACATATAGATAGAATGGAGGAAGCAAAGGAGACAATGTGTGTTTATGCTGAATTTGAAATCAGAAAATGCACAAATTTAGCAGAGTTGTGAATGGGAGAGCAATGTTTGCAGTATTCCAATTGAGAAGCACTCAGATTGTTGTGTTAGAGAATTATAGTTCAGCACCAATCTAGTGTTTTTGTTTAGTTTGGGAGATTTTGTTCAGATCTTTAGTGAGATGCCATCAGTATGCTGATCTCACCTAGTTCTTCTGCTCTTTACTAACTCACTCCATGGAAACCTTTAGTAGCACTGACCATTACTAAATCTCAATAGTTATCTCAATAATGGACTTGGGAACTACGCTTTCAAGCTGTACATTTTCTTCAAAGAGGGTGTTTGTCTCCTGTTCTCTCAGTATTTAAGAGAATGAAGAGATAGAATTAGAGACAGAGATTTTTCTAGCTCCACTTTAGCCATGAAAGTCAGCTGGGTGACTTTGGGCAAGTTACACCAAGGAGTTGTGGTGGCGCAGTGGTTAGAATACAGTATTGTATTCTAATTCTGCCGACTGCCAGGAGTTTAATCCTGACCACCTCAAGGTTGACTCAGCCTTCCATCCTTCTGAGGTTGGTAAAATGAGGACCCAGATTGTTGGGGAAAACATGCTAACTATAAACCGCTTAAAAAGGGCTGTAAAGCGCTATGAAGCGGTATATAAGTCTAAGTGTGATTGCTATTGTTATGGCTATTCTCTCTCAGCCAACAATATCAGGTTCAGGAGACAAGCCAGTTGGCCAATTCTTGTCACAACCAATGAATCCACACTCAGTTGATCTGAAAAGCAAACCTTGCATATGTGGGAAAATACTAGGAAGAAAACAAAATTATTAAATCTATGTATCACCTGATTATCAATAACTTTGGGTGGCTCATAACAATCAAACACAATAAAATAAATAAAAAACAAAAGATAAAGATATTAGATGGCAAATATAATGAAGCAGGGGGTTTCATGAACAATATATATACCACACATACTCTTAATCTTTAATTGATTCTTATCATAATTTTTAATTTAGTTGTATTTTGTTCAGTTGTTGCAAAATGTCTTGAGTGCTTATGTAAGGAGAATAGCAGAATGTACATTTCACGACAACAGTTCTTGGGTTCTATGCAGAAAGTACATTTCACGACAACACTTCTTGGGTTATATGTGTCCATATAGATAATCCCTCTGAAGAAAAACAAATAATGAAAAGGAGATAAAACATGAACTGATGACAATGTATTAGAAAAATGTATTAGAAACATGTTTGGATATTCCATGAAATTGCCATAATAAACCATGCACATAGCACATGTGGAAGCCATCCAGTATTCTAAAATATTAAGTATGTCTGGAAGGAAAATTAATACATTGAGTATCTTTGTAGATGTCTATAGAGATTCTAAGTCATCCAGGTCATGGTTGCTACAAAGGTGCTTTTTTCAAGAGGCAATCTGGATTTTCTGGTTTTTCTTTGAAGATGTTTCACTTCTCATCCAAGAAGATTCTTCAGCTCTTCTTCAGACCTGAAGAAGCTTATTGGATGAGAAGTGAAATGTCTTCAAAGACAAACCAGAAAGTCCAGTTGCCTCTTGAAAAAGCACCTTTGGGTGTATCTTTGTAGCTTTTTAAAAAATGCCAAAGTATACATTAACTAATATTTAACCTCTGAGTTCAAACCTTCCATATTAAAAGGGAGAAAAACCTAGGTTTTGCAGTATAACAAGTAAGCATTGATTTAAAAATTAAGCCTTATCTTTAGGTCAGCGGTTCTCAACCTGTGGATCGTGCCCCCTTTGGGGGTCACACGACCCTTTCACAGGGGTCACTAGCCCACCATC
>QLTV01003290.1:324997-341711 GCA_003457575.1 Thermophis baileyi | reverse complement strand
CACGCCCAGAAGCCTTTGGGCATGCGCAGAGGGTAAACGCGCCCAAATGGCGGCGTCCAGGCAAAGTCTCCCGCTTCTGTCGCTATCAGCTGTCTGGCGACCCGCAGGCAAGCCCGAACCGGGAGTATTTCACCCCTGGTGCCACGCCCCTTTTGTCACCTCATCCCGCATGGGGAGGGGGTGGGGAGGGGGCCGCGGTGGCAGGGGGGGCACGGCAGCAGGGGGCGCGGGCGGGGTCGCGCCATTAGAAAGGTTGAGAACCACTGCTTTAGGTAATCTCTAAAATTCCTGTAAAAAATCTATATATGTTTAGAATTGAAGTATCAAGAAACTTTAGGATCACTGAACATATTCCCTGTTTTAAGAACCACATTTTAGTTTTTTCTTAGTAATACATACTGTTGCATTACCATTCCATTATAAAGTAAGGCTGAGATTTGGCTGAATCAAATCTCCCCAGCCAAGATTTTTAAACACAAAGGGAGAGAAGGTCAGCTGTTCTCAAAGCTCTAATTTGATATGTCTTTGAAAAAAGAAAGCACAGTTTTCAGGAAGAAAAGCCATTCATGAATGCACCCTCCCATTTCTTGGAGGCAGTAAAATATCAGTTCAGTTTATTTGTGATAAGGTTTTTAGGCATGAATTGGAGGATATAAACTTTCAACAGAAACAGCTGGCAGAAAAGACCAGCACTATAGTCAGTATCAGGATCAAATAATAACTGCTATCATCTAATACTGCTTAAACTGGATGCTACAAAATAGTATTTTATACATCAACTATAATCCTAAAAGCCAGTACAAATCTTCACTTTCTTACTGATTGTTTGAACTGAGTCAGGGAATTTAACTTTAACCTTTCTCAAATTACGTATATCCATCAAACGGTAAGCTCATAATAATGGTAGTCCAAAGCAACCATAAATTAAAATGAAAACCTAATATCTATTTTTTGGGGTGGATGTTTCCTAGGAAAATATAAATCTACTGGAAGGGCTGTGTCCAAGCTTTACTACGACTCAGCTTTCACATTCCTTGTTTCAATTCTGCTTTGTCAAAAGTTTCTTCTTGGTTACCATTAATGTTCCATCCAAACATTGCAGGTTCGTATAAAATAAATTGCACAGAGTACAAAATTATAATTTAACATCTCATTCAGAGCAAAATGCCTTTAAAAACAATTTCCATGCCACTCTTTAAACATATTTGTGTGCTGTTGTAATTTCAATGTATTTTCAAAATAAAGTTACAACTTAAATGGAAAGAACTAAAGATCCAGATTAGACAGCGTTGATATTAAATTTTCTGAAGTAGATTGTCTATAATTTTAGTCATGCAGCTTTACTGTATTTACTGCTTTACTGTAGATGAGAAGAAGTTGAAAAGAAAGGATTTAAATATAGCTTATATATTTTTGTCACTTAATTTATTTTGATAACAGTTATAAAATAATTAATGGTAAAAAAATATGAGATTTCTCACTCTTTTTTCATTGCCTATTAATGCTAATATAGGTATTTCTTCCTTTGAATGCATAACAAATCTTATTGTATTAACTTTATTGGCAGAAAAGTCTTAAATTTTAATGTATTGGTTACAATAGCTGTATCTTGTTTAAAAATATACTGGTTTGGTGGAACCAAATTACAGAATCAAAGATAAAAGGTGAATATAACTTCTTCAGTGTGGCTGTACTAGGTAAGACATCAAGAGGAATGAAAATTACCAATATCTCTCAAACACAGCCTTGGATTCATAGATTTTCAGAGTTTCAAAAGTTTTGTAAATTTGTTATGGCATCAGAATAGCTTTCCAACCCAATAAACATTATAGGGAAATGTTACCTAAACCAATATAAAAGATCGCCTGTAGAACAGTTTGCCTGAACATAATTACAGCTAAATTAAGCTGCAAATATAAGAATGCATGGAAGCATTTGTCCAATGCTTCCTATCCTGCAATATGTTTGCTATTTTCCTAAATATTAGGAGAGTGGAATTCAAATGCATTATCCTGAGAATAGCATACTATAGCCATGGAGCCATACAGAGGGATGGCCTCTTCTGAACTCAAGATGGTTGAGATTCCAGCTGTGAGGGCCTATTATTAAATCCTAACCCTTCTTTTAGCTGCTCAGGCTCTAAACTTTGAGAAATTATTGGTACTCCAATTTCACTAACAGTAATTACCCGCTTTACAGACTGGAAAAATGCAATCTCAATATTCTAATATTCAAAGTAATATTCTTACTTTGGCTTAAATTATCTTTAATTGGGTAATAAGTGATTCAAAGCTTAATACATTTGAAATTATAGATGTTAGGAAGTTATATTAAATATAACCCTTTGTTGAGTAACATAGGTTACTAGATCTTGATACAGAAATTACTGCTTTCTTTATCTCTTTGCTCTTTGTGTGATCATATGAATTTTTGAAGACCAGACCTGGGAATATTGGTATTAAGGAAAAATGCTTGGTGTATAAATACATTGTGAAACTGATTTCTAGTTTGTGTATTACTGTAAAGTATCTGGAGACAATATGATTCTACAGGCAATGAGAATAATTATAGCAATGTGCATAGGCAGCAAAACTTGTCATATGAAAGGATTATTTTATAAATAATCAAATAATTCCATAATGTATTTTAAAGGCAAAATTGGCAGGTATGAATCTTAATTACCTACTAATTAATGAAATGAGTCCTTTGTCAAAAAAAAAAAATCTAAGAAGTTAGCATTGCAATTGTTAACAACCTTTGAAAACCTGTTGTTACAACTTTCAAAGTCCTCCAAAGGTCTAAAATTTAAAATATATAATATTCTCTTAGTAATTGCTGGGCTGGGATCAACTTCCCTCAAAGAAACATGGAATCAGATTTAACAATATCTGAGACACACAGTAGGCTATAGTTTAGAAGACACATTATGATCTATATCAACAAAGATCAGAGAAAATTACTTAAGTGATTAATAGATGGTATCATATTTCCATACAGTAATTACTCACATAAATATTTAAGGATTGGTGAAGCAAAAGGTACTTATATGCATATATGGTGGTCCTGTGAGATTTTACAAAGATTCTGGACAGAAGTGATTAAAGAGAATAAAAACATAGATATCACAAAAGTTGACTATAGCACAATACTTGGAAAAATTTAGAGTTTGCATCTTTAGTTCTCTGGTATGAAAAATATGTAAAATTGTTTTTATGGAATGGTGTATAAAGATGGGAGGTGTTGGGATATACCAGAAAAATTATCTTTGGCTTAATTTGGGATTTATCCTTTTTTGTAAACAAAATGTTTACCCTAATATATATACAAAATTGTTGTTGCAATCTTGATGTATGTGCTTGTTTTTAAATTAATAAAGATAAATAAAAACTACAGTAACACTACAAGCCTTTCAATAATTTTATTGTTGCATTAAGATGTCCAATAAATATTTCACTTTCAGCAACAAAATGCAATAAAAAGAATAACGTATTCATAAATACTTCATATATTTTAATTAATTTGATAAATACTGTAAATGTTGTTAGCCCCATTCTAGAAAAGATAAGTAACAAGTTTGGGGGGGGGGTGGACTGGCAAAAGGATCCACTGTTTTTATTTTAGACTAAATATTTATTCTACATTACATGTAGACTATATTACATTACACACTCTTGCCCATTCATACACAACAGGAATAAGATTCCCATAAGATGTAACCAAATTGTACCATGCATGTGTTTCAATCATCTATAACAAGAAGCAATAATATTTACTAACAATATTTACATATTACTCATTGATGGTAATCTTTAAAAAATAAACATAGAAATAAAATCTCTCACACAAAAAAGTTATATTACCAACTAGAATAATTCAGTAAGAATTATATGTTTACAATGGACAGTTGGAGATTTTTTTCCCCAGCTGGAAGAACTTTTGAAAGTTTCTTAAGTAGAACTCTCTTTTGAGCCCAGATGAGAAGCAATGTTTTTCCTTCCCAGCCTTCACAGTAAATTTGATATGCAATAATATGAAGGAAAGCTTTCGGTAATGTAAAAATATAGTTGTATGAGATAAGCTTGCTTTACTTACTTGACAAAGACACCTAAAACAGGATTCTGATAATGCCCTGAGACATTAACTGCAGCATTCAAGCATTTGCTCAATGATTAATATAAGTTGAATACCCAAAGCTGTTATAGCTCTTAGAAAACATTAGCCAAATTAACTTTTTATTGATCAGTTGCATGCGAACATGCTAGAAATATGTTAATAGCTTTAAAATTGCAATTCAATATCTGTTGGAATGATCTGGAACCAATGTCAATAAAATAAAGGTTTCTTTCATGCAAGTGCTTCTCTCTTTTTCATTCACTGAATGAAACTTCAGTTTTGGTTATAGTACCCAAATCTCCTCCAAGTAGGGAATCACCTCTATTTGGAAGTTCTGCTGTAGATACAGGGAATCTGTTGCATTTAAGAAAACAGGAAAAACTAGTTTTTTTAAGGCAAGGGTCCTGACATTGTTATTAAAGAGAAGCTGTAAAAAAAAGGTGGGATACTTTTAAACTAAAAAACTAAATCAAATTAGATTTAAAATAATCTAAGTTCAAGAACAACAAGAAAATGAAGTTTTATCAAGATTAGTAACATTTTTCAGCATATTTGGCATGTACCTACAGTAGGCTATTACTGTAATTATATGAGAAGTAAAAAATGGGGAAAGCACATACAGCTCTTACATATACTTAAGAGATATATTGTTTCCTATGGTACTGACGGAAGTAGCTAATAGCCTAACTGAATTATGGATTATGTTTAAGCATCCTGGATAAATAGCAAAGTGCCATATACTGTAACTAAAGAAGAGAATATATTATTCCTCTCTTAAAAAGAGGAAATGAGAAGATATAGTAAACTACTGTCTTGTCAATTTTATTTTATTATCAAAGGGGAACGAAATCTAGAGCAGACCATAAACCCCGAACAATGCAGTAATTGCTAGAATTCAGCATGGATTTATCATTTCCAGACAAATGCTATTTCATTTTTAATTTGGTAACCTATTTCACTTTTAATTTGGTAACATAAATATATCTAACTTCAACTAAGCATAAAAGTCAGAATGAAGTTGGTAAGTTAGAGAAATGAGGTGAAAGTTACAGAAAGAAGTTTAATAAGACATATACAAAATTCTTCACTAAATGAAAATGAAAAGCAAAGCTATGGGATAAATGATAGCTGGCTTGGTAATGATACCTGTGTTAATACAATCTTTTGAGTCCTAGTTAGAAATTGAATGTGTCAGTAATGTGTGATGTGGTTGCAAAAAAGACAGACCAACGGAATTGATCTACTTTATTCTGCGTTGGTCAGATCATATTTCAAGAACTATGTTGAGGATACTATACTTTAAGAAAGCTTCAAAGAAATTAGAACAGATTCAAATAATCAGATAAAAATTTGGTTAACGGGGCAGGAAAGTTATTATATGAAGAAATTTAAATAGCTAAATACATTGAGCTTTGAGGAAAGACTACTGAAGGGAGATATGACAGCACTTTTCAAGGAACTGAAATGATGTCATGCAGAAGATCAAGACCTATTGTATGCGCCCTTACCCCAAAGTTTAAGCTACAAGCAAACAATGAAGTAATTACTAGAAGTCAGAATATATTTATCTTATTTCATTTTTATTGGTAACCCCTTAATCAAATAATGGATTTAAGTTTCAGAAAAACTGTGTGAAGGGTGAAAAGAAACCCACCAGACAATCAAATCATGCAACTAATCTAGAACAGTGCAGGAGTCTCTTCCCTGGATATATTTAAATGGAAACTAGATAGCTTCTCACACTGACGACTGGAGTTGGACGTGGGGGCTTAAATGGCCGTTTTACATGCTACAATTCTATGATTATACTGTAAAGGCATTAGGCAAAAGGAAGAGGTCATTTTTTGCAGCCGGTGTTAGGGGACAATTGACAATAGCTTCACTGCTCTTCATGGACTTCTCTGGGGTACTACACAGCCTGTTCTGGATCTCAAAACCAGCTTGCTGATTTATGTTTCCCCAGTGATGGAAATAAAAAAGGCACCTGGCAGTTCAGTTAACTTCTGCATAGCTGAATCATATGGAATGCTAAGTTTTCTTTCCCCTCAATTCAGCTCAACGATAGTACATTTAGCTATTAATACTATCATATCTGACTTTTCAAGATATATCTGAACACTTCTGTACAATTATACAGTGGTAGTTTTAAGTTACAAATACTAAAGGGGTTATAAAACTGTGGTTATAGCAATGTCTGTAACAGTGTCATAGATATTATCCAGGAAATCCCTTGGGCTCTAGTACAAGCAAATTTTATGCTGAAGTGCTTGTGCTAGTTGTGGGGAGAACCATGTTTTTCTATCAATTCTAAATCTCAATAATAGAATAATAATATTTAACTAAGAAATAGCATATTGAAAAAAACTCATTAAAATTAAATTGCATCATTATTTGCCAATATTAAAATACTCTCACAATTAAGAAGACGATGCTGTATTCAGTAGCTGAAGTTTCATCTTATAAATTTAACATAATAATAACTATTGTTTTGAAAGGAAAACTTGGTCTTGTTGCATAGCATGATGTCCAGCATTTTTGTGGTAGGAAAGAAACTGAAGATCATACTTATATTGTTTTTCAAATTCCCCATTCAGATATCTAATACAGACTTCAGCTGATGTGTGGTCAAGACAACTGGCCAGACCATCCCAAAATTGATTATTCATTAGCAAGTAGATGATAGGCCTTTGACTATCAAGAAATATAAATAAGTCAGCAATATCTGCCTTAGATCAGAAGGAGAACTAATACCAGCACCACTGGTATTAGATTCCATGCTGTAAAATGCTTCTATAATCAACTAATGACACTTAATTTTGATTTACTAACATTTTATTCATTTAAATAATCTGTAAGACATATGTTCTATGTCAATTCACTGTATGCAGTAGGTTTGCATTTATTTTATGACCTGCAGCCAATGTGAAACGAAATCTGCACTTAAGAAGAGTAGTTGTGCATACCACAGAGAAATGATGAGAATATTGGGAGAATGAAAACCCTCTGTAGTCCTGAGACTGGGAAAAACAAAAGAGAACATGTCATGGGAAGGATCCTTAAAGTGTTCTTTCTCATGTAGGTAGGCATCACTAAAAGTATTAAATTTGCACTAGAAAGAGCTAAAGAGAACTGGTTTGGTTTTATTTTTACTTGTACAAGTAGAAGCATAAAAACAGTAGACAAACCCTGAGCAAACTCTTCTACACTGCAACATGTAAAACTACCATTCAAAGCTATAATATAGTTCTTTCAGTCAGATAAACTAAGGCAAGTATTACAAAACAGTAGATGCCTCTCCAATACTAGTTCCCCACTTTTGTCATATAGAAAGAAAGAAAGAAAGAAAGAAAGAAAGAAAGAAAGAAAGAAAGAAAGAAAGAAAGAAAGAAAGGAAGGAAGGAAGGAAGGAAGGAAGGAAGGAAGGAAGGAAGGAAGGAAGGAAGTCCTTTTATTTTCCAAACTATTAATTAATTAATTAACTACTTACTGTTAATGCTTTGAGTTTCTTTACCTTAACTGCTAGAGGGGTTTTTTTCCTATTCAATTGTTTCCAATTCTCAGAGACTGCTTGGATAAGTCCTTGCAGCTTTCTTGACAAGGTTTTTCAAAAGTGGTTTGCCATTGCCTCCTAAGGCTGAGAGAATGTGACTGGCCCAAGGTCATTGGGTTTGTGACTAAGGTAGAAGTAGAACTCCAGGTCTCTGGGTTTCTAGCCTGACGACTTAACCGGAGCATCAAATTGGCTCTTTGACTGTTTTACTTTTGGTTTTGTTATAATGCGTGCTACAATTGTACCAGAAAGCTTTGGATATTGAAGATTTTAAAATGTATAAATACATCCACCTGACTTGTAAGCATTACAAATAGAAGGAGGAAAGCTTTCTAGATCTGTGGAGATTCTCTGCCTTTTAAAGGTTTGCTTCTAGTTAAAATACATTTCAGAACATAGTCTATCTCCTAAGATTCTTTGGTGTAAGTTGGGAGCAACCATTAGCAAAGGAAATTGCATCTCATCTCTTTCTTTCTTTCTTTCTTTATTTCTTTCTTTCTTTCTTGTTTTCTTCTTTTTTTCTTTCTCTTTTTTTTTTTTTCTCTTTCTCTTTCTCCATCTTTCCATCTTTCCATCTTTCCTTCCTTCCTTCCTTCCTTCCTTCCTTCCTTCCTTCCTTCCTTCCTTCCTTCCTTCCTTCCTTCTTTCCTCTCTTTCTGGTACTGCAGTTTTTGCTTCTACTTTATATGACTATATTTGCTCAAGATTTGGTGTCATCAAAAAGTTATGTTTTGAGAAACTTTAGTCTCAAAAATAAACTGGAACAATCTCTTGAGAATCTCTTTAGAGCCTTCTCCATTAATTGCACATTAGTCCGTGAAGCAATGGATTTTCACAGAGAGATACAGGTAGAGCCAAGCACATTTCACCACTGCTCTGGAATCTGACTAAAGCACAGAAGTCCTTTCCATAAAACGTAAACCACACACTTCACAAGCAGCAGAATTGCCGCTTAGCTCCAGCGTCATGAGCAAGCTGTTTTATGCTTTACACCAAAGGGAAGCACTCTGCCAAGTTTAAATTAAGAACAAAAGCCAAAGTTATATCGTGCATCAGTTGTGGATTTGGCAAGAGAGGGGAAAAAGATAGCCTCAAAGCAAACGCATACCTTTTATGGAAACCAAATATTGACCACACTTGGCATGCAGAAAACTGCACGGACAAACAAAACTGCTGGAAAAACAAATCAAATTATATAGGAAGCTGACACCCATTCTTTAGAGTGGAAATGCAAAGAGAAAATGAGTCATACATTTTGTATTTTTGGACAAGATAAGCCCATATGTCTGTTGGCAATGTAGGATTTAGTTTGTAATCATTTCGGTTCTGCTCCTAAAACTCTAAACAAATAATCAAGCATGATAATAATTTAAAATAATCGATGTCATGGAATAAAAGATAATTTTAGAACTGTTTATCCCACCGTAGGGAAGCAGGGTGGCTCAGCAATTAAGATACTGGGCTTGTTGGCTGGAAAGCTTTGCAGCCCAGGTTTGAGACCCAAGCACCATGCAACGGGGTGAGCTCCTGTCCTTGCCCCAGCTCCTGCCAACCTAGCAGTTTGAAAGCATGCAAATGTGAGTAGATAAATTTGGTGGGAAGGTAACAGCACTCCATGACATCATACTGGCCACACATGTCTTCAGACAGCACTGGCTCAATGGCCTTGAAATGGAGATAAGCACTTCCTCCTATAGTTGGCAATGACTAGCAGAGTAAAATCCACAGGGACTCCTTTACTTTATCCCTCAGTAAAATTACATCTGATTTAAATGCTATTGAAATAAATTATTCTAATAATATATTAAAAGTCAGATATAAAAAGTACATTTTCTATTAAGCTCAGCATTCATCAGTCACATGTTTATTAAAAGTTGCACTGATATGTGAATCTTTTATAACCTGTGTTCATATGCTATTTTGAATTGGGACAGATAAGATCTCATGGCTTCATTCAGTATATTAAGATTGAAGTTGATCTTTATTAGGACTTTTGTACAAACCCAAATCAGTTGTTATAGTTAATGGGTTATTTCAATAATAGGGTGGACCAAAGAGAAAATTGTGTGCCTATGTCATATTGAAATCATAGAAGTTAAACATTTGCAGAGTGCATGTCAGATCATACCAACATGGCTAGCTGCTTCTAAAGAAAGTGTCAGTATAATATCAGTTCATCAGTGTAATGTTGCTGTATGAATTATATTCATATTTGCATTTTGTATTTTAATGTGATTAATTTTCTATTCACATCAGAGTTACAACCAAGAAATTTTATTGACATGATTACATTTTTTGTTAGGTTGGCATTCTAAAAATTGCAAACTCAGCATATGTGAAGGATGCAAGCTTAGCGTAAACTAACCAACTAGACAAAACTAATGTTTGTCCTTTTTTTCCATTCATCTATATCACGGGTGTCAAACTCAATCGTGTCACGTGATGTATCATAATGTATCATGACATTTTTTGCCTTTGTGGAGCCAGGGTGGGTATGGCCTATGTGTGACGCATCCGGCCCGCAGGCCGCCAGTTTGACACCCCTGATCTATATGATTGTATACAACACAGAACACTCATGAGCATCAGAAAAATGCAGATGCTATAGACTTCAATAAAAAATGTTCACAGAAATGTTGTGATAGTATTCAAATATGGTCCAATTGGAAGTTAAAAATGAAAAAAAAACTGCTTTTAAATATTTCCTCATCATAATCACCTGACTCTTGATTCAAAATTAATTTGCACTATTATTTTGTTCTACTATATTTGTTTCCATTAAACTCTGCATTTTGATCTGCAGCTCAGAGGTCTTAAAACTTCATTTACTTGAAGGAGAGTTATAACTGAAATATATGTGGACTGTTATTTTTAAAAATCTGATATTATTGCTTTCCATAGTTCACAGTCACATTATTAATTTGAAATTGTTGATCCACAGGGAAAAGCTGTAGTATAAAATAATCCTAAAATAACTACTGATAAATGGACACTAATGAGAGTTGATCATAATTCACTATGGACAATATTAGAAAAATATAAATTTTATTTCCTAGGCAGGAAGTACTATTTATGTATTTGATTAGTAATATCACAGTTTTCTACACATAATCTTACAAAAAGCCTGAGAAGTGGTTTCCAGTAGAGATGGCATAATTCTTCTCAGGGCAAAACAGGCATTTTTAATTTTATACACACACACACACACACACACACACACACACACATGAGAAAATGAAAATGCAGCATATGTTTCATCCTTTAAGGAGAAAGGAAGTTTCCAAAAATGTGTAATAATGAGTAAAAATTATATTCAAATTATTAAATTTCTTTTGATATATAAATGCCATGGTAACCTCTACCTAAATGCATACCACTACTATAATTTATTATAGTTCATCGCACAGTCAGCCAGATGTTCAGATTGGATTTGGCATTTTTATCAAACTAGCAAGTCCTTCCCAAGGACCTGGGATAAGCAGATATGGATGTTTGATAGACGTCAGGTTATTGTCACAGGATGTAAGCTGTTCCTAGTAAACCTGCCTTTTGCAATTAACTGATGGGGATTTTGCCAATGCTGATCATGTTCAAGTGGTATTTCGGTTGTTTTGGGTCAAAACAAGGCACCTATTACTATTGGTACTACCATTGCTTTCTTTTGCCACAGTTGTTCTACTTCTATTTTCAGGTCTTTGTATTTTGTTACCATCTCTACTTCTTTCTCATCTGTTCTGCTGTCTCCAGGCACTCCCAAGTCCACAATCCAGACTTTTTTTGGTTTTTTTATTGACAATCTGGGGTGTAATCTGGCCGGTGCCCATCTATTTGAACTTTAAAGTCCCAGAGCACTTTAGTTTCTTCATTTTCTATTCTTTTCTCAATTTTATGGTCCCATCAGTTCTTGGTTGTAGGCAAAAGGTGTTTTTTGCAGATCTTCCAATGCACCATTGTTGCTACTGTGTCATGCCGTAGTTTGTAATCAGTCTGTGTGATCTTCTTGCCAGCAGCTAATCCAATGGTCCACTGCAAGAGTTTGCTTACCAGAAGCCAGGTATGAAGTTCAACAAATGGCAATCATATGTTTGCGGATGCTGCAAATATCATAAACACCTACTTGTTGCAAAGTGCCTGAATGTTGTTCACGTGACCACAGGCATGCTGCAACGATCGTAAGTACAAAGACTGGCAATAAAGTGTCTTTTGCAGCACTGTATAATTTTCAATGGTTATTAAACAAGTCAGTTGTTAAGTGAGGGCTACCCAGATTTGCTTCAGGTTATATAGTTACATTAAAACTTATTCGTTCACACTTCTGGCATTAAAAAGTTGTATATTGCAATGCGCTCTACATGGGGCTACCCTTAAAAAGTGTCCGGAGACTACAGTTAGTCCAGAATGCAGCTGCGCGAGCAGTTGTGGGTGTGCCAAGGTACACCCACACGAGTTCCATCCTTCGTGAACTGCACTGGCTGCCGATTGCGCTCCGGTCACAATTTAAGGTGTTGGTTGTTACCTTTAAAGCCCTACATGGCTCAGGACCAGTTTATCTAAGTGACCGCCTTCTCCCACACTCCTCCCAACAACCAGTGAGGTCGCACAGAACCAACTTCCCCCCGAGATCCGTACTACCCCCACCTTACTGGCTTTCCGTAAAGCCATTAAGACCTGGCTTTTCCGGCAGCCCTGGGGCCAATAACCTATGGATTGGCCCATGTATGCAGGTGTAAATGTTTTTTGATATTTTTAAATTGTATTTATTATGTTTTTATTGGTGTTTATTCATGTGTTGTGAGCCGCCCAGAGTCCTTTGGGAGTTGGGCGGCATACAAATTTTATTAATAAATAAATTAATAAATATATATGTTCATTTAAATATGCATATACAAAAACTCCCAAAATCTAGCCCTTAAATTGACTATTAATTTTTCCTTTGCTCCCATCTGTCTAGGCTGCACAGATTATATTTCTTGCCCGTCTTTATGGAGCCACCTTAACAGTAAGAATATTTCTGGGCAGACAGATTATTAAGAGATTTCTGGGCAAGAGAAGACAGTTGCTTCCTTTAAACTCCTTTGAAATGTCATGGCTCTCTGACAGCCTTTATGTCTAACAGATGGAATCAGAAGATTTCTTTCACTCAGCTATGTACCCAAGGATGAGGTTGATTAAATCAGTCCTGTCTCCTGGAAAATGTTAAGACTTAATTCTCTATTTACATTAATTTTTCAAAATTAAGTATTTTAAAGAAAAAAGGTCTTGCAAGTCAAAATTCTCTTTGATTATATGAAATGCCATTCAAATGTAAAGTATCAGTATAAAAAGCTCACAATGCTATTTTACAGCATTGTGTGAGCTTAACTGCTCACAAATAGATCTCAATAATTTCACTGAACTGACAAACTGACACTTGATTATAGAATTGCAATCTTAAAGGCCATCTAACTTTGTGGAGCAATGTATTTGGCTGCAGAAAGCTAAATTTTGTCCATAATTGGCAAGCAAAATATATGACAACACTTGATCAATGCTTAGGATAGTATTTTTCACACTTGGCAATTTTAAGATGTATGGACTGCAACTCCAAAATTCCCCAATGAGTTATGCTGGTTTATAATATATTAATTCCACCGATAATAATCCTGATATTCTTAATTTTTCCTAGTATTTAGTTGTGATGCTTCCCTGTTACTGTTTTCTGTGGTGAATAGTGACTAAAAATACAAAATATTACTTATTTGGTTACCTGTGATTTTCTTTTTAACTTATTCATGTTTATAACATTAAAAAAAACCTTTAAGTTCAGCTGTCCACATTATGGGAATAGCTGCTATTTCTAAAGTTTTGCACCAAACAGCTGTTGAAACAGTGATACGTCAAACAATAATTCAGAAAATATATAGTATATATATATATATATATTTCCAAAATGATAGTTAAAAGGAAGCAAAACATGGGAAATATGAACGCTAGTTATTCAAAAATAAGCAGAAAACACTTTTCAAAAAGGTTGGATTTAAACATAAAAATAATTTAGTGTGATGAGTTAATTTTGTCTACTTAATCAAAATTTAAAGAATCCTTTGGTTTAAGAATTTAGTATTATATCACTAGAGCTTCATAAACACAAGACACTGAGACATTAGATCTAACACAGTATTACAGCCTGTGGAGCATAGTATGCACAGCCTCTTGTGTTCTTTTCTCACGACAATATTTCAATCTGATTTTGCATTGTGTGCCAAATGATTTTCTAGGATTTGCATATATTTCAATTACATTATGTTAAATCCTCTAATCCTATTAAAAGAACAGCATGGAATATAAAACACATATCCTTTCTCTAATAATTTTTATTACTAAGAGTCAGACCCAATTACTGTCCATAATGTCCTAGAACACAGGTGTCAAACTCGCCACGTCACATTGCCGTTATGTGACGTATCGCAGCATTTTTCCCCTTTGCGGAGCTAGGGTGGCCTGCGTGCAGTAGTGGGTTCTAAAACCCTTTACTACCGGTTCATGCGTGCATGCTCGCACATACGCAGAAGCGTCCTGGGCGGGTGGGCGGAGCCTCCCACCGGCTCTAAGAACCGGGCGGAACCGGGAGCAACCCACCACTGCCTGCGTGTGACGCATCCGGCCCACGGGCCGCCAGTTTGACACCCTTGTCTTAGAAGAACAAAAAGTAAACTACATTATAGAAAACTAAGGATTGATTTAGGAACCAAACACTGGGCAGAAGTTAATTTAAATCTAATTTAATAAAATATTATAAGTATCAAAGGATATTGCTTTCTTTCAGAAATAAATCCTGCTTCTCATTGTTAATCAGTGAGTATTCTGCTGATATATGGATTTTATGCAGAGACTAGATATATACATAAGTTTATTTTATTTAGTTTAAAAGTAAGGAATATATTAAATTTTATAGTAAGAAACCCTATGGCGTTCAGAATTGTACAAAACATTCTGCTTTAAAGCCCTTGCTATAACCATAGAAGACAAATTACTTATATTAAACAAAGACTTACATTTTCCAGTCTTTCTCCCTCACTAATCATTGCTACTTTTATATAATACTAGCATTATCCAAAAAGTTAAGTAATAAATATGTTTGTCACAGGCTCAATATCATTGTTCAGATTCTTTATTTTGTTACTAATGATGTTTCCCTAAATGATGCAATTAGTAACACCCCTTATTTACAGCAGAAATAATCATTTAAAAAACCCAACATAATAAAAATAAATCAGGATACATTTCAAATTTTTTAAGTACTTTAGAAATTCAGTTCCACTGTTATTCTATACCACCTTCTCCATGGGATTAGTAGGCATTCAAATCCACTAGCTCAGCTTTTTAAAAACACATTTTTTTATCTACAGACAACTCTGAAAACCACCAGTAGATGGCATGTGTCACATACAAGCTAAAATAATAGAAATGTGACACAGGTAATGTGGGGGGGGGATTAAATCCACTTGTGTAGATACATAATGACTCTTCCTTTATGAATCTCAAAACAATAATCAATAATCAGTAATGGATCATCTTTCTTCAGTGTAACACTTGGAACTTTATGTTATCAAATTGAGGAAAAAAAGAATATTATCCAGGACATCTATAGGAAACTATATGATGATGATGAGCAACATCCAGAAGAAAAAATATTACAATACCTGGAAAAAGCTAACTTGCCTAAGGTTCCAGAAGCAATGAAATCTATGCTGAACGAGAGGATAACAATGACAGAACTAGCAGAGGTGATTAAAAAACAAAAAAATAACAAAACACCTGGCCCAGACGGGCTACTGGCAGAAATATATAAAGAGCTACAAGATACTCTGGGCCAACCATTATTAGAAATATACAATGCAGACCTATCTGAAGCGAAGATACCACCATCATGGGTGGAAGTTAACATTACTTTGATACCAAAAGAGGATTCAGACTTAACGCAAATTAAAAACTACAGACACTAGCTCAGCTTTTTAAAAACACATTTTTTATCTACAGACAACTCTGAAAACCACCAGTAGATGGCATGTGTCACATACAAGCTAAAATAATAGAAATGTGACCCAAGAAATGTGTGTGTGGGGGGGGGTGGATTAAATCCACTTGTGTAGATACATAATGACTCTTCCTTTATGAATCTCAAAACAATAATCAATAATCAGTAATGGATCATCTTTCTTCAGTGTAACACTTGCCAGTCATAAAAAAAAAACACCCTCTTTTCTGCCAGGAAAATATTTACAGCAGCAGAAGTCAAAACCCTGACTAAAATTGATTCAAATATCATCTGATCCTATAAAAATAGATTAAGTAATTCAGTTTTATATACTGCCTACTTCCTAGAATACAAGGAAAAATAAAATACAATAAATTTTTCCCCACAGAAAATTAATTAATGGCAGGCCTTCTACTCTCATTATCCAAATAGCCTAAACGTTTTCTTTAAGGACATTCCTTATGTCAGGAAGCAAGACTTTTCAGGCCCAGCTACTGCGAAGAGACCCTATCAGCTTCTGTTAAGTCGTGGGAATAACGACTCTGGAGACTGACTCTTTGAACACTGTTTATTAGGCAACTCTATCTACAACCAGCAACCTTCTGTCTGACAGCCAGCCCTTTTATAGGGAGCTGTCAGACGCTTTGACCAATAGCGTTTGAGCATTCTTCCCGCTCAAACGCTGGACCTGAGTGGAACCATTCTAACTGTCAACACATAACACCCCTCCCCTCTTTGATGGAGCATTCCACGCTGCAGACATAATCACGCAGGTAGGCAGGGCGCTTACAGACCCTCCCTGACCTGCGCAATTCAGTTGGTGGTGAGGCAGCGGCCTGTGCGGACAGCTCCATCCAGGAGGGGAGGGGTGTTATGTTCTAACTATCTAACAGTGGCGACGAGGATGGGATAACCACTCGGTCGCCCCAAAGGAGACAGCCCCCATGTTCAAAAAGTTCGTGCTGCCTTAGTTCAAACGGCTTGAGGTCTGGCCTGACACAGTCTCTCGGCCATCCCCTCCATACCCAGTTCAA
>QLTV01003290.1:308454-322521 GCA_003457575.1 Thermophis baileyi | reverse complement strand
GTCGCCACTGTTAGATAGTGGGTAGAGATGACAGGAGACAGACTTCCAAAGCAGCTCTTTATTTCAGCTCTTGTGTAAGCAACCAGCAAAGAGCAGTCTGACAGCTTGCCCTTTTATAGGGAGCTGTCAGACAGACCAGCCAATAGTGTTTGAGCTTTTTTTCGCTTAAACGCTGGACCTGGTTGGAACCATGCAACACAGTTGAAACAGTTAGAACATAACACATCCAAACACTGATAAAAACACTGAACAGGAGGGGAAAAAACCAAGATAGAATGCTCAGTACTTCAGGACTCAGAATTTAGTTCTGTTCTTTCACCCAAGCTGAAATGGATCCATTAATGAACACTCTTTAGGTTTGGTCATTCAGTCAACTGTAATGCCATCCAACAGTAGTACAATCTAGTTTATATTTAACTGTTCAGTGAAAGAGAATATTAGAGAGGGATTCATGGCTTTGCTGAGGTCCAGGTATATTATATTTATGACATTCCCTGATCTACTAAACTAGTAACTCTATAAAAGAAGTAGATATGAAGTAGGTAACATGCTGGCAAGTGCTTACAAATAAGGTGTGCAACAATCTATTTAAAGACTTTGGCCATATAGAATATCGGGTCCCTATTCTTCCCCCTTTTTAAATATTTTTAATTAAAAGTTGTACAGTATATGGAACATAAAAACTAACACAATTTAATAATGTCTATGGAGATTCTCAGTCATCCAGGTCATGGTTGTCCCAAAGGTGCTTTTTCAAGAGGCAACTGGAAACAGAAAGTCCAGTTGCCTCTTGAAAGTGCACCTTTGGGACAACTGAATAATAAGAAAAAGAAGAAAAAATAGAAAAGAAGAAGAAAAAGACAGAAGTACAGAAAGGAAGAAGAAAAAGAATTACAAAGAAGCAGCTTCCAGTTTCCTTTGCATATAATATAAGCACAGTTAGAAAAACATGTATCTATAATTGCAAAAGAAAGCTCACTATTTTCTATTATCCAGGTTTCCCCCCCCCCAATGATCAAAATCACAAATCAGAAGTACATTTTTTTTCCATTGTATGCCAAAGGTCTAGAAGGGGTTTCCAGTCAGCCATAAATGCAGATATTGTTTTTTCTCTAAGCAAAGAAGTTAATTTAGCTGTCTCTGCAAGTTCAATCTTCTTCAATCATTTCTCAGTTGTGGGTATTATTGAACTTTTCCACTTTTAGCATATAGAAGTCTCGCTGCGGTTATCTTTTTATCAATTAGTCTCCAAAGAAAGGTCTCTGGTTTCAGTTGTATTTTAACCTTTGAAATCTTTTGAATTTGTATCCAAAAAATACAAGTGTGTGTGTGTGTGTGTGTGTGTGTGTGTGTGTGTGTAAAATAGCTTTTTAACATTTCCTCCAGCTATGATAATGTTGTTTACATTTCCAGTAAAGTTTTTGTGTTAAATGTATATTTACCGACAAAGAAATAAAGGGAGACTAGTATAGATCTATTTCAAGCTACAGTATTTAGCTCTCGTCAGCTAGCCATACCCTTCTGGGATTCAAACCCAGGCTGCTTACATATTAGGTAGATGTATTAACCTCTAACTGAAGGCTCCTGGATTGGGGCTGAAAGGCGAAAGCGGAAGCATGTTTGGATAGACCAGGTTTCCCTGATAAAAAACATTTTTTCCAGCAAAGATTTGAAGTATCTTTATACATTCTTGACAATTTCTCTGATGACAAATACCAATAATAGATCATTTTATAAAAAATCTCTTAAAGGCCAGAACATAATGTAAATTTCAATCCTTTCTACCACATATTGGTCCATTGGTCCATAGGCAGACTATAGTTGATTTTTTAACCCATTTTGTCATACATTTTTTCACTTGTTTCTCCGTCCCATATCTCAACAAATATTTATACATTTTAGCAATAACATATTCATCTTTAGTACAAACTCAGCCTTATACTTTTCAAAACCACAGTCTTTTATCCATGTAAAACCTGTCTATTAATTGTACATAAGAAAACAATTGATAAGAGTATCCTTCTGTTATTAAGTCTTGATTTTCTTTTATAATTTCCTTGAGAGAATTCTAATACATCACAATAAGTTAACCATTTATGTTTACTTATTGTTACTTGTCTATAAAAGGGTTCTTGGTATTAAACACACAAAGGTGTTTTCAGATAGAATATAAGTATATATTTATTCATTCCATACTTTAAGAACAGCCTGCCTGACATGATGATTCCTTAAATGTACATTTACTTTAACTTTATCATAGTAATAAATAATTTTTTTGCATTATAAGACGCACTTCCACCCCCCCCAAAAGTGGGTGGAAATGTCTGTGCGTCTTATAGAGTGAATATTGCGGCAGGGGGGAGGGGGTTGGTGCTGTCACCATTGCCGCCTTTCGCCGCCACCGGGGAACACTGGAGCCTTTGCTGCCGAGCAGCTGGCGGTGGCGGTGGCGATAGGCAGCGGTGGCAAGCGGCAGCAAGCAGCAGCAAGCGGTGGTGGCAGCAAGTGGCAGCAGTGGCAAACAGGGGCAAATGGCAGTGGCGGCGAACGGGGGCAAACGGCAGTGGTGAATGGCGAGTGGCAGCAATAGGTGGCAATAGGTGGCAGCAATCCCCGCCACCTAGAACAGCTGATCGGTGGTATTCCAGGAGGCCAATCCAACCACCAATCAACTGCTCAGCAGTGAAGGCTCCAGTGTTCCCCGGCAGCAGCAGCAGCTCAGCTCAGTTGACCGGTGGTGGGCGCAACAGAGCAGAGCCCTGACGAGCCACATGCTGGGGGTGTGATAACGTGCTGAAGCTGACCAGGCTGTTTGCTGCAAGGACGCTAGCCAGATGAATACTGGATGGATGCTGGGAGGCAGATTTTTTTTCTTGTTTTCCTCCTCTAAAGTTAATATGTGTCTTATGGTACAGTGTGTCTTATAGTGCGAAAAATACAGTATCTATATCACCCAAATCTCAGATTCCAAACTTCTAAATCCAATTCTATTTCTTAATAACACCAACTCTTTCTTCCAAACCAAATAAGCAGCAATTTTTTTTTTAATTTCTTGCCATGCCCCCTGACAATTTCATGTTTCTATAATGATTTTCATTTAAAATTCATCACTCAGATAAGCAGGGATTAACACCAGACAAACCATCAGGTAAGTAGTAAACAATGCCCTAATTAAATAACTAACAACTGAGATAAACAATCAAGCAGTAAATAACAACCTAATCAAGGAACTACCAAGGAGAAAACAAATATTCCCAGCAACACTGATAGGGCAGCTACTGTACATGAACAGAGAGCACATCCCACTCAGGGGTGGGTTCTGGTTTTCTTCACTGCCGGTTCACTCAGTGTTGCGCCGCACGGGCGCGGGCGCCCTTCGTGCATGCGCAGTGCTTAAAAAAGCTTCTGCGCATGCACAGAAGCAAAAAACAAAAAACAAAAAGAACCGGTTTGGGGGCGTGGCAGGCCTGGGTCGCTGCCGGTTCTAGCGACCCAGGCCACCAAGTTACTACCGGTTCTATAGAACCGGTCTGAACCGGGAGGAACCCACCTCTGATCCCACTCCCTTCTAGCATGGAGGGTGTTACCTACTTAGATAATGAAATGTCTACAAGCAAACTATCAAGCTCAGAGAGCACCCAGGACTTCACAGTTCAACCTTAAGCTACATATACTCTCTTCTATTGATATCTTATCCATGTCTCAAATTGATTCTCCACCATACATAAATGCCACTTCTGCCCATACCCAAGCTTGAATCCTGACAGAAAAGAGTTCAAAAAAATCAATTTCCTCTGGAATTTCTTTAGTTTAAGGCACCATTACCTTCTCTGATTTTTTCCTAAATAGAGAATATAGAAGATTGTTCAGTAGTTGTCCAAAATAGCTGAATCAAGAGCTGGCCATGCAATAAGGAGCATTACTACCTCCTTCAGTGCAATTGATGCAACTTTCTCCTCAAAATACATATTAACCATTTCCCAAATCCAGCCACGCATTCCACCCAGCCTCTCAAATAAGCCAGGTGTCAGATGGATTCAGACTATAGGTGATAAGGGTCATGCCACAAAAGGCTCTATCCCTGTTATGGCGAACCTATGGCACGCATGCCAGAGGTGGCACACAGAGCCCTCTCTGCTGGCACGCGTGCCGTCATCCCAGGTCAGATCTCCGTGGCGTTTCTTTCGTGAGCTTCTGTTTCCCTGCAAACGACGAAACAGAAGCTCACGAAAGAAAAAGATCTTACCTCTTGCCGCGCTGCCGGTGTTGGGATGCCCCGCCTCCCGCCAGCCAGCTGGTCTTTGGGTCTCTGCTGTGCATGCGCGCATGTCTGCGCATGCACGTGCATGCATGCATGTCTGCACATGTGCATGTCTGTATATGTGCATGTCTGCGCATGTCTGCGCATGTCTGCGCATGCATGCGCATGCATGCGCATGCATGCATGTGTCTGCTCATGTGTGCATTCACACGTGCGCACACCTTTCACTTTGCGCATGCGCGCGCACGCAGTTTGGGCACTCGTCTAAAAGGTTTGTCATCATTGCTCTATCCACATTCTTGATTTCTGCAAGCTCAAGAGAATTCCAGATAAATTCCCAAGACTTCACACAAATCAACTGGAAATGTGCAAACGCAATAAGCCTCTCACATTTAGCACACTTCACCACTTTTATTGCCATCATAGATTCCCAATCTCAGTGTGTAACTATAATTGGTCACATTTTTTTCACTGCTGTTCTAAGTTCACATGACACTTGCTTCATCTCCCACAATTCCTCAGTGAGACGATTATCATACCAGGATCTTCAAAGGAGGAGATGCAACATGGGGGCAATCTCAATTCATCCAATTCCGCCCTCAACATTTCAAAGAAAGACAAGATGTGTCATGAAAGCAGAAAATTCCAAAAACACTCATAGGTTTTTTCAGATGCTTGTGGTACAAAATATTAGGTTCACATGTTTGATAAAATTTAAATTCAGAACCTTTCTTTTAAAATTGCATTTCTTATAATACCACCTATTACTTCATCTGTCATGCAATTTGAGGACCTAACTATGAAAGGTCATGGTTCAACTGCTGAAATGTCTGAAATATTGTTTCAAATTAATTCTGCTATTTGCTTACTTGATTTAAATTAAGCAATGCCTATTCCAACTATGTTATAGGAACAGCTTGAAACAGTCTAAAAATCAGCATATTTGCTATATATCCAGCCACCATCTAATTGGAAACATCATCTCACTTCCCACAATATAATTCAGTGAAAATGATTTATTTTAATCTATGACAGCTATCTGCCACTTCTAATCAAAGTTAGGGTAGGAAGATAAATTCCTACACTATATATATCAAAGAGATGTGGTGACCTTGGTTGTTTGCCTACAGACATTTTTATGTAGGCAAGCTCTCTGAGCTTGGTTGTTTGCCTACAGACATTTCTTTATCAAGCTAAATAATATCTTCAGTGTTGGAAGAGAGTGGAGTTTGCTCTCTGTTTATATTCAGTAGCTTGCCCTGTCAGGGTTGGTGATGTTGTTGTTTTTTTTCCTTGGTTAGGTTGCTCTTTACTGCTTGATTGTTTGTCTAAGTTGGTAGTTCCTTGAAAAAGGTATTGTTCTGATCTTTTTATTTCATTTTTAGCTTTTTTATATTTCTTTTCAATTATTTGTAAATGTTGTTTATCTCTATATACCTATAGATTGCTGATTTGTCTGAGTGCTAAGCTTCCAAGAATACCCTATCATTTTTGGATTCAGCTTAGTCTAGGTTGTTCAGTTTCTCAGCTGAAACTACAATTAAGTCTATGCATGTTGTGATTTTAAGGAGTTTTCATTGTGTCGTCTGACTTGTAGATAATGTTCATAGATGTGCTCTATTAGTCTTCAAAGATCAATATCAATATCACATTTTCAATATCTTTTCTATTTTTTTATTTCCAAACTTTCAATATCAATAAGAATACTTTCTCAGAATATATTTTCTAAGAATAAGCTACACACATGCAATATAAAGCTATTAATTTTATCTCAGTTTAACATAAATCTTAATTCTTTTGGATTATCCTTTGATTACAGACACTAAGAGCACTTGACATCCATAAGAGCCGAGGTGGTTAGAGTGCACTACTGTAGGCTACTTCAGCTAACTGCTAACTGCAGTTCGGCAGTTCAAATCTCACCGGCTCAAGGTTGACTCAGACTTCCATCCTTCCGAGGTGGGTAAAATGAGGACCCAGATTGTTGGGGGCAATATGCTGACTCTGTGAACCGCTTAGAGAGGGCTGTAAAGCACTGTAAAGCGGTATATAAGTCTAAGTGCTATTGCTATTGCTATTGCTATAAATAACAGTTAGGATCTGCTGCTAATGGTTACACTGTCTTTTGCTTCTCCTCTTCAACAGTCTGAGCAGTATCTAATCACCATTTTGGTTTCTCCTGGTGAGCTGCAGTGAGGAATTGTGGAAAAATGAAAGAGCAATCAGACTTAGTGTCCCAGTCAAATACTATCACAAATATTATCACAGCCGGGCATGCTTACCAGTTCTTCTGACAGAGC
The DNA here is from genome assembly GCA_003457575.1 of Thermophis baileyi. Lineage (NCBI taxonomy): Eukaryota > Metazoa > Chordata > Lepidosauria > Squamata > Dipsadidae > Thermophis > Thermophis baileyi. The sequence goes on along the minus strand of QLTV01003290.1, from coordinate 315,960 downwards.
TCACTCCCTATTAAACCACACCTAACAGAATTTCTAGTTATGAGCAGTGTTAAGTTCAACTTATAGGCTGCCTAATAGTCCCTGCAAAAATGCTTTCATGTGATCAGGGTGTAATGTTGAATGGGTGATATACTATAAAGTTAATTTCATAGAATCATAGTATACCAGCTGATACCTCTCAGGCCTTCTTAAAATATTCCTTGAAACTCAGGCAAAATAGTTGGGTCTTAATGCTATCTGCTTATCATTTATAAACATCCATATTGTCCTCTCCTCTGTTCAGGACATTGTGTATTAGTAATGAAGCAGATAGTTTGCACTATGGAAAACCTAGGCAAGGAACAATCACTATATTATTAGAGAAAACCTCCCCCCACAAAATATTAATAGAAGGATGTAGCCAGATTTGTCCCAATCAAGCAGTTATATTATCTATATCTGCAAAGTTTTTCATGGCATGATTGATTTATATTTGAGTCAAAGACTATAAAATGGTAGTCTTAAATATATCACTGTTTGCATAGTACTTGCAAAGAATACTTGCAAAGAAAAGACCTGCAAAATTCAATTTGTTGTTTGCTTATATTGAGGCCATGGCCATTATTGAATTGTTTTGTTCACTCATTACAATGATAAGTAAGAACAATATTGTTGCTTTTCACAGATGAAGTGGGGGGGAGGAATGAAAGAAGTTTTTTTTTTTAAAAGAAACCCAGTTTAGAAAAATATTTGTGTGGAAAGTTAATACTAAAATATAAAATTGTTTCCAGGTAAAGCAAAAAAAAAGAAAAGAAAACCCAGTAGTATTAATATGATGGATTTTAATTTATTTATTTTTAATTATATTTCTTTCTCCTAAAAGATTCTAAAGTGTGAATTTGTATGTATGTATTCATGACCATATTATGAATGTGTGTGTATTCATGACCGCATAATAATACTTTCCTTACTCCTAATGTTAGAAACAAAAGTGAATTAAAATTTGAAGATATAATGTGTCATAGTCCTCCAGGCATCAAATATCAGTTCACTGACAACTGTGAATGTTCTTGTCAAAATGTTTAAGTACAGCCTGATGTTCATTTATACACTCTCACATGACCTAGAAATAAAACTACAGCAAAAGCACCTGCTAACTAGAGTTACAGGATGCTTACTCAATGGGAAGCTTTTGATGATACTATCAAGTAGTTGAGATTTAACATCTATTTCAGAAGAGCTGAAGAATATTGATCAGCTATTTAAAAGTCTGAATAGCTTATTAGGTACCGTATATGCATCATAATATGTTTCAGAGGAAAAAGTGTTTTTCTGCCTAAGAGACTCTCTTAATTTATGACAAGTATCCTGTCCTTTCCTTCCTGAAATGGACTTTGAGAAAGCCCTGATCTGAGACAGCACCTAGAATAGCAATAGCAATAGCAATAGCACTTAGACTTATATACCGCTTCATAGTGCTTTACAGCCCTCTCTAAGCGGTTCACAGAGTCAGCATATCGCCCCCAACAATCTGGGTCCTCATTTTACCCACCTCGGAAGGATGGAAGGCTGAGTCAACCTTGAGCCGGTGAGATTTGAACCGCCGAACTGCAGCTAGCAGTCAGCTGAAGTAGCCTGCAGTGCTGCACTCTAACCACTGCGCCACCTCGGCTCTAAAGTGAAAGTGTATTATGGTGTGTGTGTGTGTGTGTCTGTGTGTCTGTGTGTCTGTATGTGTGTCTGTGTGCGTGTCTGTGTGTGGGGGAGGGGGGGTGTTAAATCTATAATCAGAAATTTTATCTATCTTTCCTCCCCTCATAATCCTTTCTGACATATCTATGACTTTCCTAAAAAAAAATCCATTATAGAGTTACATTATGGACTGAATGTTCATTGTTTAAAAAGATTTGTTTTTATTACATTTTATTGGATAAAATGCTATAGGGATAAAATGTAAAGAATAAATGAAAAATATATGCTATGAGATGGTTCAAATCACTGCAATAAAATATAACTGTCTCATTCCAAGCAACTGTTGTTTTATTACAATTACATAGAACTCTTCATCCATTGCTAGGACATGATAAATTTTATCAATAAAAGACTACTTTATACTGACAGACAATTAGTGTTTATTTATTTATTTATTTATTAAATTTGTATGCTGCCCAACTCCCAAGGGACTCTGTTGTACAGAGTTGTACCTATCTTCTTCTCCCTCCCCTCCCACAGCACCATGACACAAATAATTTTCAGAGTAGGTAGCTGGATTTGCCAGTACAGGTAGCCCTTGACCTACAACCTTTCATTTAATGACTGTTAGAAGTTACAACGGCACTGAAAAAAGTGACTTATGGCCATTTTTCACATTTACAACCGTTGAGCATCCCCATTGTCATGTGATCAAAATTCAGATACTTGGCCACTGGCTCATATTTATGACAGCTGCAGTGTCCCAGGGACCTGTGATCCCCTTTTGCAACCTTCTGACAAGCAAAGTCAATGGAGAAGCCAGATTCACTAAACAACCATGCAGTGAGTCAATTAATATTGTAAAATGGGACAAAATTCACTTAGCAACTGTCTCACTTAGCAACAGAAATTTTGGGCTCAATTGTGGTCGTAAGTCAAGGACTACCTGTACCACTTTCTAAATGTCCCATGATGCGATCACATCCATCAGACAATTGCACTCTGGGGAAATAAATACAATATCATTAGTAAATTCAACTGCTTGTGTTTGGCATTTCAGTAAGCATTGTTGGCCCAATGGTTACAATAAAATCAATATTAGTTTAAAGTTCACAAGTAATACGTGTTCAAAAAAACCCCATATCTGCAAAAAACAAAAAATCTTGAAAGTGATACTGTAAAATTATATGATGTGTTTCTGTTTTTATTCAGTTAAAATGGATTATTATTTCCATACTTTTATCCAGTTGTTTTATTTAGTATGTTTCACTGAGTCCTATTCTGTCACTTTATTAAGATACTAAAGAAACAACTGGATTGCCAATAAGATTTTTCAGTGTTTCCATGTAGATTTGAACAACCTGTACAACTGAAAAATGTATGCTTTTCTCTTACTTTTTAAATGTCCGCAACATTTAAAAGAAAAGAAAATCCTATGCACTCTTGAAAATGAGCTCTAGTTCAGGAATCATTTCTGAAAACACTTTCATAGATTTGTGCATAAATCCCACATTTTAATGGTTAACTTACTGTAATATAAAAGTTAAAATACAGCTCTTAGATCACATAGTGATTTTTAATATTTTTATCATAACTTTTTAATTATACATAATTCAAAGCAGTTAACATATCCAATACTCCCTCCTCCTCCTATTTTCCCCACAAAACAACCCTATGAGGTAGGTTGGGCTGAGAGAGACTGACTCTCCTAAAGTCACCCAGCCAACTTTCATACCTAAGGCATGGCAGTACCAGAACTCACAGTGTACTAGTTTTAGCCTGGTGCCTTAGATTAAATTGGCTTTCAATTTTGAAACCATGAATCAGTAGCACAGATTAGGTTTCTAATATTTACAACTGGCTTTTAGATACAGTATATAATAAAACATTGCAGTGGGATTAACTAGGGAAACTTAGTAGATAACAGAGATCCAAGAAATGCTTAAAAATAACTGTAGACTTCCTATCTACTCAAAAGTCACCCCACAAATGTTAGCAAAGCAATGGCTAAGATGGCAATACAACCTGAAAAAATATAGAAAATGAATAAACCAGCATTCCTATCAAGCTTCCTGTCTGAGTTATCTCAAACTTGTCTGAAACTTTCCAATATGTCATAAAGGATCTTTATTATACAGAAAGAATGAAAGCACTACAATCTGTCAATACCTGGTCATCCTTACTGGGAATTCTAGGAGTTGGATATTATTATATATTATATATACTATTCTGGAGGGCACCCTACTGAGGAAGAATGGAATAAATAGCTGTGTCTATTTTTGAGATGTTTCAAAGAATAGCATTTCTCCTGCATGTGTAGCTCCATTGCTCAATCCAACAAGATTTTTGGAACCAAGTTATTTTCTGTATGTTAAGCATGATTATTAATCATTCACTTCTGTACTACCTAAATCCTGCTTTTCTTATTTAGAATAAATCTAAAGATTCTAAGCTTGCTAACAAAATTTTTCTAGCAGAATTTAGATAAGAAACAGCTACCAATACTATAAAGTAGATACTGTAATAGTGTTAGAAGTTTGCAGAAAACCATTTTGGCTGAGAAGTTGTCTCATAAGCTGAATTTTGCAAAGGGATGATTTAAAAATATACTTTTTAAAGATATAGTATTAATCACACCAGGGGTGGGTTCCACTTACCTTCCCCACCGACATTTTGCGTGTGCGTGCTCGCTCCGCTCATGCACGCGCGCGTTCCTTCGCGCAATTTTGCTTCCGCACATGCTCAGTAGCTGCAATCAGCCCGAAACACAGCTGAGGAGGTGATCAGCTGTGCTTCGGGCGAAGGAATAAAGGTTAGTATAAACCCGGGGACGGGCAGGAGGGCCCTTTTTCAAGCAGCAGAAGAGGAAAAACCTTCCAAACAGTAAAAAAATTCGCAAAAAAATCACAAAAAAAGATGGCGGTGCCCACGGACCGGCACCGGCCAATCCACTTCAGTGACATCACCAGCGGGTTGCTACCAGTTCGGGTGATCTGGTCCGAACTGGGAGGAACCCATCCCTGAATCACACACATACACACACACTACAAATATGCTGCCAAAGGATCAGAATATACTTTGGAAGAACTGCTGCTGTTTGCTCTTGGTTGATCCGTCATCTGGAAAGATGATTCATGGATTTAAAATACTGGGGTCAAAAGTCTAAGCTCTGTCATTTGAAGATTTTATATATGCACAATCCTCCAAAGCTCTACCATATATTGCCCATTATAATAGACTAATTTAAAGTTTAATAAACTACTAAACTCATTAAGGTCAGGCTATATCTACCCAACTAGAATTATGGTTGTGAAAAGTATGCAAGGAATTTATGCCATATATTATGGATGAAGAGAATACAACCTATAGACCTGTTCCTTTTGAGCAATGGATTGAGAGCATTTGTATTATGAAATGTTCCTTTGGGGAATTCTCAACCCTATGTTGCACAAGATGTGTGCCATTTGATAAGGCAGATGAGCCACTTCTGCAACTTGCTCAATTTAGAAGGCCAGTCTGGTTTGTCTAAGTTAAACTTCAAGGTTATTGGTCTTTATTTCATCCACTGACCCAGCCAGAGCCTAAATATACATTGCCCTTGTAACATGAATCTAATTAAAAGAATAATCTGCTTCATTTTCACATCATGTGAAAGGGAATCTGGGCTGCACCCCTGACCTGACCTCTTTATTGTGTGGGGTTGGTGATACTATTTGTAACATAAATGCTCATGGGACTTTTCAATGAAAAGACTACATTTATACATTGTACAAAAAGCAGTTTGCATACTCTTGAACCCTACAACTGAGAGTACAAGTGAAAGATGCTATAGAATTGGGTATCATTCTGAGTTGTGAAGATCTTAATAGTATTTCTCTTTTCTTCATATCTAGCTGTATTGCATAGTTAATTCAAAATAAAACAATGTACTTAACAAAAGAATGAAAGTTAATATAAATCTAGAGCATTGCTCTGCTAGACTATTAAACTGGAAAAAATATATACTATGGTCCATAAATTTTGCTTAGTTACAATTAAAAGAAGGCTTCTGCCAATACAGCATGCATCTAATTACCATGAAATATGGAAGCAAACTTTGAAATTAATGTTCTATTTAAAAAAAAACCTGGAACCTTTCCTTGAAGACATCTTCAGAATCAAAGATGACAACATGATACTTCAGAAAGATTAATTTTGTATCTTGCTTAGTGTATAAAAATCTTAAATAGTAAAACTCACAAATATTTCAGGAATTATGAATTGATATATCTCAACATAGTCAATCAATGCACTGAAATCCCTTTTCAGAAAGATGATAGACTGTGGGGGTTTTATTATCTATATCTGAAAACAGCATTATTAACATAATATTAAATCAATACCTGAACTAAAACACATTACCTTTTCAATGTGAACTAGTTTGCATGTTACGTTTCACACATGAGCAGAATAAAAACAAGAGAAAAATGTCAGAACATATTATAATAGTAAAACTTGGTCTTTGTTTTTGAAAGAACTACAATTGTATCACTTGATTTTTGAACTAAATTACTCCTGTGCTATTGGGTTTCAAAACAAATTATATGTAACTAGAACAGCGGTGGGTTGCTACCGGTTCGCCCCTGTTCGGGTGAACCGGTAGCGGCAGCAGTGGGACGTCATCACAGACGATCTGTGCATGCGTAGAAGTGCCCCGTGCGCACTCACGTTTCCGAACCTGTAGCGAAGGTAAGTGAAACCCACTACTGAACTAGAAGTATAATTATATAACTATCCATTAATGAATATGTTATGTACACATATAGGAATAAAATTTACTCCATCTCATATTGTGCTGAAATGAGAGTTATGGTCTTTGCCGCCTAATTTGTATAACAAAGAAACTTTACCATTACTGGTACATTTGCCATGTGTTCAGAAATCAAGAAGACTCACATAGTCTGAACTTACCAGTCTGAGCCGATTTTAGGTATATAAAGTAGATGCAAATAATAATTCTCATTTTTACTAAAATTACTAAATATAGAAAGTTGCAGCACTTTGGTCCATAATGTGGTCAATGATTCCTTATTGAGAGTGTTACTACTTTATTACTTAGTACTTATTTAGTACTTAGTAAATCTGTAAAGGATTTTCCATCTCTCTGGGGTTACTAGAGAGAGAGACAGAGAGAAAGAGAGAGAGAGAGACTATGAATTTTTCTCTGAAGATCTAGAAAATTTTTACTATGGAATGCTGGTTCTTAAAAACCCATTAACTACTTCTATTTAGTAATGCAATCACTCTTAATCATTCATAAGAAATTATTAAGGTAGCTATTATGATCCTCTGAATCATTCATGCAACATGCTAAGCACAATCACTTGTCATGCAAGCTGATTTGAACAGATTAAATTTTAAAGTCAAACTGCATGTGAGCTGTAAAAGTAATTACTCAGTATCACTGAAGCTTAACTTTCCGAAGAAGAGAGAAGCTCATTCTTTGAAAAAGGAAAATTGAACTAAGGATGGGGGCAGGGAGAGATGAATCAAATCCAATCAGTTAAAAAGATGTGGTTTTAACAATTAGATACTTCTTGCTAAACTTAAATCAGGGTGTATGGAAATAAAAGAGATTTTAATCTGAATCTAAAATAATCGTGAACCAAGAATAAAGTTGTTTATTTTATTTTAATCCAAAAGAATTAGCTTACTTTTAAAATGACTATAACAACAACTAAAATTCTGCAGCGTGAAAAAGGAAAAAGGAACTATAAATTTAATACCCCTATAAAGATGTGTGTGTGTGTGTGTGTGTGTGTGTGTGTGTGTGTGTGTGTGTGTGTGTGTGTGTGT
>QLTV01003290.1:289450-302418 GCA_003457575.1 Thermophis baileyi | reverse complement strand
ACAACACACATCATGAAATTCAGCCTCTTGGCTCTCTGGGGCAGGAAAGTGCCGTTGGGGGGAAATCATCCCGCTGAGCCCAAAGGTTAGCTCTGTGGCACCAAAGAAGGGGCCAGGTCACCACCGAGGCCGGTCCTGGATGGGCAGGTCTTCTCCCCACCGGCAGAATTTCGTGATGTGCTCTGGGACCTTCTGCAAGGAGACGGCACATGGGCGAGTCCCTCCAGTGCCGTGAGGTGTGTGTATGTTTGTTCTGTGTGTATGTTTAAAGCCGAGAAAGAGGAGACAGAGAAACGGGGCGAAGGTAAGTGAGCCGACCCAGCGAAGACCGGGGTGGAAACATGTGGGAGCAAGCAAGGCAGTGGGGGGGGAGGTGTCCCTTTAGAAAGGCAGGAGGTGGGCGCACGGACTGAACACCGTGGCTCTCCTTCTGGGCCTTAAACATACACACAGAGCAAACACACACACCTCATGGTGCCGGAGGGACTCGCCCTCATGCTGTGTCCTTGCAGAAGGTCCCAGAGCGCATCGCAAAATTCAGCCGGTGAGGAGAGAGACCTGCCCATCCAGGACCGGCCTCGGTGGTGACCCGGCCCCTTTTTTGTTGCCACTTAGCTCACCTTTGGGCTCAGTGGGGTGACTTCTCCCCACCAGTGCTTTTCCACCCAAGAGTGCCAAGAGGCCAAATTTCACGATGTGCTCCGGGCCTCTTGGCACTCTGGGGCAGGAAATGCAATGTAGAGGCCAGCATGAGGGAAAGACGAGGAGCAGAGAAAGAGGAAAAGCGGCCTCCTTCCCTCACACTGGCCGCTCCATTGCCCATTGCCCCACCCACCACCACCGCCGATGCCCTCGTTTCCCAAGCATTTCTTTGCCTGATTTCCAGCTCCATCACATTTCTCGCCATGTCCTGCCTGCAGCGCCCATGCCGGCTGCCCCTTCCTGGCCAAAGCTGGAATGCCGCTGCGTTTAAGTGCCGGTAGATGCTGGCCTTCCCTCCAATGGGCCTGGGCAACTGCTGGAGAGACGGGCCTGTTTCAGTGCCTGGTGCCCAGATGCCCTAGTTTCCCCCAAGCATTTCTTTGCCTACCTGATTTCCAGCTCCTTTGCGTTTCTCCGTCAGGTTTCTCGCCATTGTATGCAGAGAAACAAGTTTGTGGGACTAAAAAAGTTCAATCAATCAATTCCAACTTCGCGAGATTTTTTTTTTGTGAGAAGTTGGAATTGATTGATTGAACTTTTTTTATTCCCACAAACTTTTGTTTCCCTGCACACAATGGTGAGAAACACGACGGAAAAATGCGATGGAGCTGGAAATCAGGCAGGCAAAAAAATGCTTGGGGGAAGCGAGGGCATATAGGTGGTGGTGGGTGGGACAAGCTCCATAGCACGGCGCTGCAATGGAGAAATGGGCAATGGAGTGGCCAGCATGAGGGAAGGAGGAGGCTGCTTTTTCTCTTTCCCTGCTCCTCGTCTTTCCCTTGTGCCGGCTGCTCCATTTCCCGTTTGCAGCGCACCTCTTCTGCCCACAAAAGCCTCATCTTTGACGGCCGACGCCAAAATGCAGAGAAAGAGCTGCCGGGAAGAAGCCAGTCGGTCCGGGAGTTGGGAATACCCTTCCTCCCCCGCCTGCCCCTGCCCCACCTGCCACCCCAAAATTGCATTGATAAAGTGGGTGGTGGCTAAGTGAGGGGCACAGGAAGCCCTGCCATGCCCAGCGAGCGGGGGACAAGGGACAGCAAGAGGAGCCCTGTCTTGCTCCATTCGCCCCAATGAAAGGCAGCAGCAGCCCGGCCGCTTCCATTCCCTGCCCTCTCTGGCGCTGGAAACCAAGTGCCAGCCACATGCCCAGTCATATCTCTCTCTGTGTGTTTCTGGGCTCACCCGGTGCCACAGTCCATCACACAGGTGGGAAGGGCACACTTGTGGTGGGGCGGTGGGGCAGTGGGTGCCAGCAGGGGTGTGCTCGGTGAACTGCTCAATGAACTCGTGCAGGCAGACATACAGCACTCCCAGGTGGCAGATGCAGGCCAGGAGGGTGAGGGAACGCTCGGGTGCAGGAACGGCAGCAGCTCTGAGTAGTAGTAGTAGGAAGGGTGCTGGGCCGGGCCCACGGAGGGAGAGGCCCCCCACCCCACAGCCCCGCCGCCCCCACCTGCAGGCCTCCACCCACGAATGAGTGCCGAGATGCCAAAATGGCCTCAGGAGAGGCCGGCCGAGGCTAGGAGTTCCTGGGAGGGGTGGGGCCAGCCAGTGGTGGGATCAAATGGTTCTCCGAACTGCACACAAAGTTAACAACCGGTTCAGCCGAACTGGGCTGAACTGGCTGAATCCCACCTCTGATCTAAGACAAATATTACCATTGGTACTATCTGCTTTTTTGCTATAGGCATTCTACTTCTATTTGCAGATCTTTGTATTTTGTGATTTTTTCCTCTCCTCTGAAAGGTCAATGTCTTGCTGACTTCAAAGGATGGAGGAAAAAGATATGGAATTTAAACTCTGTCCCTGACATATAGAGAGAGCTTGATTCCTATACTCTTTATCAAGCAGCTTTTATTGGTATATACTGTATGATTTATTTTTTCATCTACAATAACACAATATATCTGGTAGAACACCAGCAGCTATTCAGAGGAATAAGGGACGTTCTGTCCATCCTACTGAAAGAAGGCCAATCAGTCTGTCCTGCTGAAATATCAGATCTTTGAAGCCACTTTATTCCCTGAACTGTATCAAGCTCATTATAATTTAAGAAGAGCTATTTTCTTTTAGAACATATATTTATGGTTAGTTTTTTCTATCTTTTCTCTCTGTCATGCTTTCCTTCAGTGATTGTAACATTCCAAAGTCTTTTCTTTTTTGTATTACTAAAGGATGGAACAAAAATATCAGCTTATATAAACTAAAAACAGTAATTGGTAGCTATTGCCTCTCTCACTTTGGCTTCATTCATGTAAACCTGTTAAATATTGATATGCAACAAATATTTATATTATATATTGCTCTTTCTGAATAGTGAAAGAGAATATTGACCACATCTAATGAGAGACTCAGTAAACATTGAATCAATAGAGAAAGGTTTTGTGGCATCTTTCACAATACATGTTAACTAAATATTAAACAAAAACAAGAAAACTCTTCTGGTTAATAATTGGTTTAATTTATTTATCACACACCACACAATATTAAACACATAAATAATGTGAGGGAGCAACATATTTCTACATCATCTCCCAGCTACATCTTAACTCAAGGCCCAGAGGGAAAAAACTAATTTTAGAGACCTCTTGACATTGGGCAGAGTGAAGGCAATATGGATCTCCAAGCAGATGCTGTTCCAGAGGGCAAGGGCACTGACAAAGAAGACCTCTAGTCCTCTGATCTAGTCCTCTGAAGTTAACTTTCAGGTGCAATTCAAAATGCAGGTTATATAGAGTCTTACATGGTATAGGGCCCAACCACAGAAGAACTGCCTATCTCCCATGAATTCTAATCATCTTGTAGTTTCCAAATTGCATGCTTTCAGCCCCATCAACTAAACAAGATCAACTTTCAGACTTGCAAGTTTCTGTTAAGAGGAACCGGGCCCACCAATCACCAGTTCACCAAGAGGTGCAAGTAGATGTGGATCTGCAAGCAGACATACAGTACTATAAAAGGTTAAAGCTAGTTTCTACTAATATATTAACTTTTTAATAAAACACTAAGGTAATAACAATAACTGACAAAATTTTGAAAGTGTTATAGAGTATACACATGTAGGACTTGGCAGCAGTTTCTTGTGAATGTAGAAATACAGTAAAGTAACAGTGATTCATTAAGGAATTTGATTTGATATATCAAAGAATTGACAGTTTGTAATAAACTAATTAACAAATGATCTAGAGTTTGTTTAAGAATATTTCTGGGGTTTTTTTTTAACAACAATCAGCAATCATAGGGGAAAATGCAGATTGTGTTCCTGGTCACACACTGGCTTGTTCATGTAGCAGTAAATCATATTTAGATTATTATGAATACTGCTGTAGAGAATTATTGTAAGCAGAGAAAGAATGCTTAAGTACCATTTCTTTAATGTAGACTAACAAAGAAATACTATTTATTTTTACAGAGGATTAACAAGGGTCACTGGCCATACTCTTGGATAAAGGTTTTCAGCCACAGTAATTTTACACAAAAAAAATATGTAATCCAATAAATGGCTAGAGTATCTGAAACGGAAACATTTTAAAAGTAACATTCAGCCAGTGTTATGTTATCTGAGGAAATTTTGCTTACATTCTCATTTATACATGAAAAAACTATTTGATATTTCTTGCACTTCTTATGTTTTAATATACTTCCAGCTCTGCTTTTCACGGTTAAGTTCATTTAGCTAACAAACTAGTTTAGTTGATATTGCCATCTGCTATTTTCTGCATTGGTTTTGGTTTTTCAGTCCTACTTATTTCTTGGATATATGTAGAAAGTGCAAATGGACACATTAATGAGAATTTCATACAGTTAAAATAGTAATCAGTCACCTTTATTTTCTGATAAATATGTTTATTATTTATTTATTTCCTGCCTTTATTATTTTGATAAATAACAGTAACATACCTAATAACCCTGTTATTAATTCTTTCTGAAAATATTATTTTAATAATATGAATAATATGCATATTCACATATATATTTATATCCATTTATATAATCATATAATACATGTATACTCATGTACAGTATAATATGAATATGAATTTTAATATGAAATTATTTTTTCCAGTTTAGGCACAAAGGGGTACATTTAAAAACAAATCAGTACTCTGATCCACAGTTCTGATGCTAGAATTTTAGTCCAGAGTATTTTCCACATTAGAGCATTTTGATAGCATGCCCTACCCCATTGTTTTGGAGGCAAAGCAAGAGTCAGAATAACTCCTTATTAGCTACAATGTAATAAAACAATTTAAATGCTATAGACAAAATAATTAATACAACCTATCTAGCAGTATTCAGTTTTAAACAATAAAACATGTTACATGTTATAGTATAGCTTTTGTAATTATTCTGAACATTTCTGGAAAAATGTTTAGTCTTCAAGTCAGTCAAAAGAACAAGGACATCGTCTCAAGAACTGAGAAAGTAAAATAGATGTTTGACAGCAAGGATAATTTAGGGAAAGGGAATATTCACTATATGATAAGCATTACATTAAAATCTGATGTGATTTGATGTGATTTGAGTGATTTGGGTGGAATCCTGTGGAGTATCAGCAATTCATTCAGTCTGATTTCAGCTCAGGATATAGAACAGAAGCTAACACATTGCTTTTGTGTTTTATCATCCATTTTATTTAGCATTTATCTGAAACTTGGAAACAATATATAATAAACTGTGCAAAGTAGCTTCAATGGTAATTAATCACCATGATGGTGATATTCAACTGTACTTTGCTAAAATGAAGCAAAAAGGAGAATAATGGACAACTTGATCGGTTAACCTAAAGTTGTCAGGGACCAAATGGGTCAAAATTATCCAAGTTCAATCCTTGTAAGATAGAATATCATTTTGTCCACAAACCATCAGGTTTCTAAGAAGTTCTTATATTGGCTCTGGATGGGGTTGAGTTCTTTTGAAGGAGAAAGTCTATGTTATCAGATTCATCTAGATTGGTGGCTCCTCTTGGAAGAGCAGATGGACCTTTCTCACAACTATGGCTCATGACCAAGACACAGTCTTTCTTAGAGATGCTATTCCATCACTTTGTACTTTGGCTATTATAACATGCTTTACTTGGGACTACCTTTGAAGACTATTCAGAAACTGTAACTAACACAAATGAGGCCATTGGTTTGCTAACAGAAAATAGAGCAATATATCCTTTATGGCATTTCCTTCGGTTACATGTAGTTTCTGAATATGATTCAAAGTGCTGGCTATTAACTACATTGTCTTTTCTTACTAGAATCTGCCTTCAATATATGTCTGTATCATATATCATACATATATGTTGTAAATTTCTACTTAGGCTAATAAGAAAAGAAAAGATGAGGACTGTTACTTCTATATAGCTTACCCCCCCCCTCTCATTCCTTCAACAGAAGAATTATCATAATCGTTTTTAGGCAGGATGAGCCAAATCAGTTTTAGCCATTGTTTTCTTTTTAACTTTGTATTCAGAGGGAGGGAGGAAGGAAGGAAGGAAGGAAGGAAGGAAGGAAGGAAGGAAGACAGGAAGACTAACTCCATCCATAGACCTTGCAGAATGGCCTTGAGATTATGGTAATTGCCAGATAAAAACATTTTTCAAAGACAGATCATGAATCAGAGTGGCGGCCAACAGATTAATTAAGTTGCTTGTCTTTATTTAAAGAAAAAATATTTAAAAGGAACAGATCCAGTCATATGTTCATTGTAATACATTATAGCCTCTAGTGGAATCCTGCAAATGGCTCAAAATCTCTCACCATCTTTATCAGAAAATGAAGATGCAACAAAGATGGAAGTATAGTTTTAAAACAAACTAAAAATACCTGATGAACAAAGATTTTTTTCTGAGCTCCAACTCTGGATACCTCATCTACATTATAAATAACAGTACATTAATGTTATCCAAGATAGCTAAGTTATAAATTACATATTGGCCCAAATTCAAAGAAAAGCCAACATATATGAATGATATCAATGGGTGTAAATTGGCCAGAGTAATTGGCCTATTGTTTTCAGTGGGGCTTAAATATTTATTTAAGCAATGGCTCTTGGGGAACTCTAGTTCTAACATTCAAGTGTGTTAGGATATAATAAATGTTTTACTTCATTTAATGGGATGTGGATATACAATGATAGTAAAATAACAAAAGATCAAGAATTATCATAAAGCTATCTCCTAAGTCATTTTTACCTTAGGAAATTCCATTTCCAAATGTGAAACTATACTATTGCTATAGGCATAAATATAAATAAAGAATGGCTTGATTCCTAATTGCCTTGTAAATAAGTCCTCAAAAGTTTTTTATGTGTTGGGAACTTGGGATCCACATAGGCAGGAACTGCACCTTAAAGATCAATCTTGTAGGCACCACCTCTAGCCCTGAGCCATTCCTATGAAACTACCATCTTCTATTATGGCAGACTAAAAGCTCTGTGCAAAGAATTATTGAAGAGAAACATCTGCATGTCTGGCTCCCAGTTTTGCTCATGAAAAAGTATCTTCCACTTAGCTGAAGTTATAAATCTAAAGGGTACCTTTCTATGAAATGAAAGTTATATGAAAAATAACTCCTTTGGAATTTTAGATGGGAGAACCTTTAATATATATTTATTGGATTTATATCATATATATCTACTGTAGTTAGAAGCTCCCAAGCATAGCATATAAAGAAAATGATTCATATAAATGTAGGGGGTTTGCCAACAGAAAACCTTCAAAACCTCTAAATGTTTCCTCAGAATGGTACAGAATATTCATAATAAATTTCTATGAAATCTTTTAACAGTAATTATCATTAAACTACACTATAGAAATAGAAATAACTCATTAGCCTCAAATGGCCACATATACATGCATTACAATAACTCATTTAAAATTAAGATATATTTCATCAAAGAAAAATGCTAAGAATTCAAAGCTTTGGCATATTAGACAAAATGTGTGATTGGTGCTGTTATTTTTTTAAACTTAAGACCTGGAAAAGTCTACAACATTTTGCAACTTGTTTTGGACACATAATAGAGGCAATTAAAGCATACATTTTGGGCACATGATCATATTTAGTGTAGCTGCATTCATTTCAAACCAATTAAATCACCATTAAATGGTGAAAATTAAATCATTCTACTACATGCAATGTTACATACATCTCTATTCATCTATATTTCAATTCTTTTCTATAAACTGGAAGTAATGGATATTTCATTATGTCATAATAAAATAAATTCAAAAAAGTATACCGATAAATATGCAATGATTAAAAACAACAAATCAGCTATACAGCAGTAGAGAGAAGAGATAATGTGTGTCATCCAGAGCTGGCCATAGTTCTAGACACGATGTTGATAGGTACAAAGTTTCAAGTGTCCAATGAACTGGAGTCAAATCTCCATTAGTTGTTCTAACCCGCTGCCCATATTTAGCAGTTCATTGTGCCTAAGGTGTACAATTGCCCAGAAAGGATTGATGGAACCTTCATAAATAGCCATTATAGTAATACAGCCTTCTGAAGAATTTATCAGAACAATGCTGATAGGATGGATGGCCTACTCATTGAAAAGAATGAGTTGTGACATCTTTACCATCAAAGAAGGAGTTAGAGTGAAAGATTACAGTAAAGAATGATAAATTATATATTCTTCCATTTAGGGATCCTCCTCTCATTTTAGCAGATATTTTTCATGTCTAAGGAGCAGAATTCCCTTCACAAGCTATAGTAGTTGGGTTAACACATTATGCTAATATTCTAACCATTTTTTTCATAGGATCTCAAATTGTATAAATTAGCTGGCTACCTAGATACTGTAAACCTTCCAAAGAAGTGAGTAAGACTTTTCAAACATTTTGTAAGAAACAGATCCCTTCATCAGCAATTTCCTTAAAAGCCTAATTAATTAATTAAAATTGTAAGATAAAATTTCCACTGTATCACTGAGTTTCATGGTAACAATGAAAAATCCCAGGAACAAAGATAATAGACAAAAACACATTTTTGTCTACAGTTTGTCAGAATTATTGTGCAGAGCTACTTAAATTGTGTGTGTATATTACTGAAAGGGCACTCAGAAAAAATGTCCTGAATCCTAACCTAGTTTTTATACTCTCAAACCCAAGAGGGCGGTGTTATCTGTAGAAATGGCTGCCATTCCTCAGACGGAAGAACTGAAAGGCAATCAGAACAATTTTTAAAATGCAGCCTTTAATGTTTATTGCCATATCTCT
Source organism: Thermophis baileyi (assembly GCA_003457575.1). Lineage (NCBI taxonomy): Eukaryota > Metazoa > Chordata > Lepidosauria > Squamata > Dipsadidae > Thermophis > Thermophis baileyi. Next base: position 293,501 of record QLTV01003290.1, on the reverse strand, counting down.
ATGTATGATGTGACCTGACACAGAAAGATACTATCTCTCACTTTCCAGTAAAATGCTGCTAGCATTTATTCATTCCAACTAAGTTTCTGCTCAATATGCTTATAATGTGCAGATCAGTACACAGTGTTATTACCTGCAACAACTGATTCTTTCATTTTAGGCTAAACCAGGGGTGAAATCCAGCAGGTTCTGACAGGTTCTGGAGAACCGCTAGTGGAAATTTTGAGTAGTTCAGAGAACCAGTAGTGGAAATTTTGAGTAGTTCGGAGAACCGGCAAATACCACCTCTGGCTGGCCCCAGAGTGGGGTAGGAATGGAGATTTTGCAATATCCTTTCTCCAGGAGTGGGGAGGGAATGGGGTTTTGCAGTATCCTTCCCCTGGAGTGGGGAGGAAATGGAGATTTTGCAGTATCCTTCCCCTGCCACGCCCATCAAGCCACGCCCACAGAACCGATAGTAAAAAAAATTGGATTTCACCACTGGGCTAAACCAATAACCAACCTATACATGATTTCTCAGAGATCAGCATGTTCCCTAGTAAATATAATTAGAACTTTAGCAAGTGGAAAATCATGACTCACACTTCCATCATTTCAGCATCTGATGTTCTACTGGTGTGCATGTTTGCCCTAAAACTCATTAATTCCCATTGTATTCTATACCTACAACATTATTAAAAGATTATCACATTTACCGATCCATACAAATCTTTCTATTCTTGTTCCTAAATCACTGAATACATACCGTCCTCCCAAAAAAGACTACAAAGAGTAGAGGTGAACACTGACATGTGTTCTTTGCAGCTATTGCAGTAAGTAGCACCAAGTTGCCCTGGCATTTTTCCAAAATGCTAGCAAGAAAAAGCAGGCAAGTTTTGATCATTTTTTATTTTTATTTTCTTGCTAGCATTTTTATTTTCTTGCTAGCATTACCTACTTTGGTAATGAAACATTGGCAAGTAAGCAACCAAGGTCAGTGAGCACCAAGGACCCCACAATTCAACACTGAACTACAAATATTCTCCTCTATCAGTGACTAAAAACTTATTAAGTTCAACAAAATTATCTTTAGGGTCTCAGGATTTTAAACATAATAGGTTATGTTTCATTTTTAAAGTATGTCATCTTTTATACAATAATATACAATTTAATTACTATAGTTATATAGTGAAATTGATATTAACATTAAAACAAGGGCTTTTAAGAAAAGTTAACTGTAATTTACCAGAAAATATCAATAACTTTTTTCTACTCGAAATTAAAGGTGGGAACGCCTTCTCAAAGATTTCCACTCCTACTGCCATCCTTAAATACATCCAAAACAGACTAAAATATATTAACCCTCCAGCATTGGCACATCACTCATATGGCCCTCCAGAAGATCAACATCAAGAGACTGAACTGCAGTCCCTACTCAAGTACCCATAAATGTTATCAACCACTGGTAGAGATGCTCTTTCTGCATACAGGATTAAGGTTAGGTTTTATTGTTCTTTACTGTGGGTAATGTCAGACGAAACATGAATGTTTCTCAGGTATACCAATAGACAGTTTCATAATTCACCCAAGGCAATACAATATAGTGTGCCCAGTGAGCTGAATGATAAGACAGGTCAGGGATAGGTGAGTAGAACATGTTGGTCCTTTACAAATCCATCTTATTTTAATGCTTGTTCATCAGAAATGTTTCTTATCATCGTTGCACAAGACTAACAAGAAACTAAACAATTTTGGAATATAAATCAAAGTTTCTAGTCTTAGCCACAAAAGCTAGCATATGGTGCACAGTAGAGAAAAGAAATTAAATTAAGAAATTTATGTTGTAATTAATTGGTGCTACCACAATGGTAAACACTTCACTGTCTCTGGAAAAAAGCAAAGTATTCAGGCATTCAGTTCATTGATTCATAGATTGAAAAAAGGATAGCATACTCTTGCTCTTATTAAGTGTTATAAAATATTGTTTTAAAATACAATAAAAAACAAAATACAAATATTCTAGCAACATCAGGATTTTATATGGGCACTTTCATCTTGCAGTATCAATCTGAAGATATAATAAAATATACAGCTACTGCGCTTCCCATCCATTTTAAGGAAGATTGTAGATAATGTATTATTTTTATGTTGGCTGTGATTTGATTAGAAAATTATTACCACACATTTCTCATTTAAGAGAAAAGAGAATATCCCCATTTTAGGTGAAAAGCGAAATTAAGAAACTGGCTGAATAAAACTCAAACATGTCAATTATAAACTGATTTAATGTTTCACTGAAAGACTTCCATGTCCTAAATTTGGGGAAAATTAAATATTTTCTCATTCCATAACAGATTAAATAAACCTCAGGGCCAGACAAATCATTTTGTGACATGAGAACAACAATATGGACCCCAATGTCCCTGTACAAAATCTAATGACTAAATGTTGATTCATACTTCCACATGGATGATTGGATAACATCCTTCACTAGACAGCCATCCAAGACTATTATTACACAACTCATTCCAGAAACTGAAATTGCCAACTCACTTTGCTTAATAATGAGTCATTTCCAATACATTTGAAAACATCTTCCTTCAACAGATTGCATATTTGATCATATTATAATGTATCAGAATTAGTTTGAAATGTATCATGTATTTGGCTATTTAGATTATAATTTAAAAACTAAAGCAATAAAATGATATTTGAATTCAGTATATTGCTTTTGAAGAAACATCTTCATTTGATACTTGACAGAAGACTGATGTATATTTGTGCAATGTAAGGGAAAAACATAAACTGGGTATCATTACCTGGCCTCCTGGTTCAAAACTTTCCACCACACAGATGTTAGTATCTCTACAATTGCTCTGTGAATGTCTCTTCCTCTACAACTATTGGGTATTCATAATGTTATTGATCCACATGATACATAGAGGAGTTTATATACAACAAGTGGAAAAAGAGATTTAGTGGTTTGGCTCACCAAACTAGGAAGTATGGTGATGTGATGGTATCATAGCACTAGTAGCAAATAGTAAAAGAACCAGAAAATTAGATTTATGTCAATATTTTAGAATCACTTAACTGGAAAAGAACAGTGAAATAAACAGTGACAATTTACCTGCTTTATGCTACTATCCAGTTTCATAGCTACTTGACAGATATAGTTTGGTCACTTTTTCCAAATTTTCAACATTCTAAGCATCGTAAAGTCTAGTAGCATCTCAACAACTTGTTATTATGACATAGGTTTTGTTGACTACAATCCATCAGATACATAATAATGTATTAAACTTGAAAGTACCACCATTTTAATGCACTTGTTGAAAAGACAAGTGGGGCTACCCAGTGGAAATTTTCAAAATTATTTGAATAATGAAATTACATTATTTCATTATGATCTAATGGAGTACAATTAATACCTCTGTGGGAGAAAAAAAAATCTGATTATTTGGAAAGCAGGAATTTAGTATCTCAAGAAGAAAGCCTTTCTAGTCTACTATACATTTAAGTAAGGCAGAGAAATAATAACCAAGAGTTTTATGGCACCTTAAGGACTAACACATTTATTATGGCATAATCATTTGTAAGCTACAGTTCATTTAATGAGATGCATGGAATCTTTTCTTAATGTATGAGGATATTAGGACCATAGAGCACTTTGGATCAGCTTCCAAAAATATGCTTTGAAGCATACGAGAGCAATTTTTTACAGCATGTGCATGATCACAGGAAAAGATAAAGCTGTTTTAAAGAGTTATAGACAGGTGCTACATATGCAACCTCATATATTTGAATCTGAAATGCTACACAAATACACACAGATGACTGGGGGATTCCCAGTGAAACCATAAGTCACAGAGAACTGAATGGTTAGGTACAGAATAGGTTTTATAGATACAGGAGACCTTCAAAATACAACAATAATAGATGAGAGGTGAGAGGTGAGAGATGAGAGAGGGAGAGGGAGAGGGAGAGGGAGAGGGAGAGAGAGAGAGAGAGAGAGAGAGAGAGAGAGAGAGAGAGAGAGAGAGAGAGAGAGAGAGAGAGAGAGCGAGATTTC
>QLTV01003290.1:232014-282542 GCA_003457575.1 Thermophis baileyi | reverse complement strand
CCCACTCCTTCAAACGCAAATTCTCCAGCCCGGACAAAGGTTCCCCCCCCCCCCGCTTCAAACACTGGTGCCGCACTAGAGCTGAGAGAAGCAGCCAGAGTTTGCTGTCCATTGCAGACTCTAGCTCGGCCCCTGCAAACTCATCTCTCGAGGAGTGCTCGCTGAAGCGGCGTGGGAAACTCCGGCCGGGCTCCTAGAGATGAGAATTTGCAGGGGGCCGATCTAGCAGGTTCGGGCGTCTCACCCGGAGGCCTAGCAGCAGGAGAGATGTAGGCAGCTGAACCTTTCCTCCCCCGGCAGCCGTTCGGCTGGGCGCAGCGAGTTCTTGGTCTTACCTTCCTGTTGCAGCTTGTGTGGCTCGCACCGCTATACTCAAGGTGAGGTTTGCGCTCGGCCTTAAGAGTGTGGGTGGGGTGATGTTGGGCGGTGCAGCCTTGTGTTCCCACGCAGTAATTGGTCTCAGTCATATCCGGCCCGGGGGCCAAGATTTCTCCACGGACCACCAAAATTTTCTCGCGGACCACCAGTGGTCCGTGGACCACCGGTTGGTGACCTGTGTTCTAGTCCATTCCCATGCTCAAGCAGGAGACCCTAAACCATTTCAAACAAATGGCTGTCCAATCTTTTCTTAAAAACCTCCAGTGTTGGAGCATCCTGATTAATTGTTCTAACTGTCAGGAAATTTCTTCTTAGTTCTAGGTTGGTTATGTCCTTGATTAGTTTCCATCCATTGTTTCTCATTCTTGTCTTGGAGGTTCTTTGGTTGGCTGTTTACTATTAGCTTGTTTGGCAGTTCCTTGACTGGGCTTTGTTTACTTCTTGATTATTGGTCTGATGTTAATCTTGGTGTTAAGTTATGCTCAACTAGACTGCTGGTGGGGAAGTGTTTTGGTCTTTTTGTTCCATTTTTGGTTTGTTGATTGTTTCTTGCAAAATTTTGCACACTATGTAGATGTTGTTTATGTCTATGTGTCCATTGATGGCCAATTCGTCAGAGTGCCAGGCTTCCAGAAATTCTCTAGCATTTTTAGATTTGGCCTAGTCTAGGATGTTCAGTTTCCCACTTGAAGTTATGGTTAAGTCTGCCCATATGTTCTGAAATTAAAGAGTTTTCATCATGTCTTCTGACTGATAGTGGGTGTTCATGGATGCATTCTGCTAGTCTTCTGCCTGTTTGTCCTATGTAGTGGCTGTTGACAGCCATTATACTGTATGTTGTAGATGACTTCTATTTTTTTTTCTTCTGGGTCTTTTCATTTACTTTGTTTTGGAGGGCTTAATTGGTTTGTGTGCTAAGCTGATTCTATGTGGTTGTAATAGTCTGTTGGTGGTTTCTAATATGTTTTTGATGTATGGCAGTGTTACCCTTTTTAAGGCTTGTATTGATTGGGCTATATTGGGTTTAGTAGTCAGGCACTTTTTAATGCAGTTGCGTGGATATCCATTTTGTTGGAAGATATATACTGTAGATGCTATGTTTCCTTTTCTGCTGTTCAGGGTTGCTGCAGTGTGTTTGTGCTAATCTAAATAGAGTTCTTAGCTTCTCCTGTGGAAGGTTGGGTTATTGCTTTGGTAGTGGACCACTTGATTGGTGTGGGTAGTTTTTTTGGTACACTTCTTTTTCCGTTTGCCGTTCTAGTATCTGCTGATCAGGATGTCTAGGAAGGGTAGTGAGTTGTTGTCTTCTTCCCTGGTAAATTGGATGCAGATTCTTTTAATCAGAAGGAGGCCACAGTATAACTGTAGTCCTCAAATTACCAACCTACATTTAGAGGCAGGTCTGAGAAAAGTGAAAGCCAGAGTACAAATCTCCATGTTCAATTTCTAGCTTGATGACAAGATTATCCTCTTCGCAATGGGCCTAGTTCCTCCATTAGTATAGGTTGGAAATATTGATCTTTATGGAAGCAATCTCTACAAGCAATGTCATTTTTCCTTCCCTCATCCCTGCATATAAAGCAAACAAGAATATTTCTTGACAGATTCCATATGCAGAGCACTAGACAGATTTATCCAGGGTTGTAAATCACCCCATTGCTGATAGCCTAAGCTACACAGTAGGATCTATTATGTATTTTCCACAGTCAGAAGTTCCCAATTATGGGCAGGCCTTTCATTGCATTCTACACTACCTTCTCTGTCACTGTGTTAGATGGAAGATGGAGGACAATTTCCTTTTCAGCATAACTCTGCTTTTCTAATGCCATGTGAGTTGAAACCACAATCACACTGTTGATTTTATAGAAACATTTGTAATACTCTTATTTGTCATGATTTTCTTGGTTGCCTGGCCACAGAGGTCAATTGTATGTCTCTGCGTTGCTATTTGACTATAATTACCTCTTACTACGTTGCTAGGTTTCATGCAGCAGCATTCAAAATTCATTGAGAACTGATCAGAACTTATCAGGCCATGTAGTTTACATCTGCACTGTTAACCTTTAGTTATTTACCATTACAGTTTTTATCAATAAACCTTACTTTTTAATTTTTTAAAATAAATTAGCCAGGATAGAATATAATCTTACAATATATTCTTACTATTACACATAGGTATCATTTTAATTCAAATGTTAATTTTGTAATTTTGCATAGATTCAAGTTTACAGTTATGTTCCACTTTTCCAAAATGTGCAGTCATTATGTTCATCATTTTTCCAGCATACATTTTGTCTCCTGTGGTATGATTGTAAACTCACAATCTTACTCTTTGATCAAAATAAATTATTTTCTACATGACATTTTGTGTGTGTGTGTGTGTGTGATATATATTTTTCTCCATATCACTTTGTGTGTGTGTGTGTATGTGTGTGTGTGTGTGTGTGTGTGTGTTTGTCCTCTCCACAAAAGTTCATAAATCTTCATATATTATAAAATGAGCATTATTTGATATTAAATTTTGTGTATGTGCCCTTTATAAGGATAACATACTAAACCGTAATATTAAGGTACTTCGTAAAATGTTGGTGGGGGGGGAAGGAAAGAAAAATAAGGATGAGCTTTTGCACTTTGGAACTCCTAATTAGATGATAAGGAGAAAGATTTGCCAAGATCAGCAAATCTGGCATCATTTAATATATGAAAAACAGTGTGAGATGAAATGGGTACATCATGTATGCAAGGTACAAACAGATGTCTTAGCAAACAAAGCTTAACAGAAAACATAGAATTGTAATATGTAATATGACATGAAAGTCACAGAGAGAAAGGAAGTTTTCTTTCACGGTGTGTTTGCTAAAGTTATCTCTGTGCCAGTTAGCCCTAAGACTATTAATACACATACTCACACATACAAGTATTTTATTCACATGGTATTTTAATGGGGGGAAAAAACCAGAGTTTTATGTATTTTAAAATAAAGGTCTAATTGGTCAATAATATATTTTAGATGATAAGTCATACTGCTTTCAGTTTTTATTTTTAATGCATCAAAACTTGCATTCATAATTGACATAAGGCAGCTAATAAAACCGACTAACAGTTGCTATGACAACAATGATGTGCTCTATCACTCCAGAAGAATAAAATAATTGAACATGTAATCTACTCTAAGCAAATGGCATTTTCCCTTTCATATACAGAACTAATCATGGGAAATTCCATCTTGTTCCTGTTGTAATTTTCTTTCATAAAACAAAGCTTAGAAATGATACAAGAAAAAGTTTATTCAGCTGTAAGTCTAAAAAGCAATAAAAATAGAAATCTACGGTAGTATAGTGCAACAGCCTCAATTATAAACTTTTAATCTAAGGCCCTCCAGAATAGCCCTATTTTTAATAATTTCCAGAAGGTCAACAATGAGGATATCTTGAGAGAATATGTTCCTGTTCCATAATATGGAGACTGCAACCAAAAAAAACCCCCACCCCTCCATTGCCTGCAATTCCCATCCCCGCTTCCTCTAGCCTACCTCATTGACCATTAAAGTATTTTGAGTATGGTTAGAAACATAGAAAACTGATGGAAAAAGACCTAGTGGTCCATCAAGTCTGTCCTTTTTTAAATTATTATTATATTTTTATTATTATTATTATTTAAAATATACATCCATATTGTGTGTGAACAGAGTTGGTTCTGGGTATCATTCATATTAATCCAATTCACAGTAATAATATTAGTAATCTCTATCACATTTATCAAATCCAAGTCTGCCCTTTGAAAGGTTTCTATTTATTTATTTATTTATTTATTTATTTATTTATTACTTATTTTTATTTTATCGTTTAATTTTTGTTGAATGATGGACATGTGTTTATCCCAAGCATGTTTAAACTCAGTTACTAATGATTGACCCACTATCTCTGTTGGAAGATAGTTCCAAGCTTCTACTACTCTTTCTGTGAAGTAATGGTTTCTAAGATTATCAGGTACTTGAATAGACAAGGGGGATATGGACAATGAGAAAGGAGGGCTAATGGAAGGAAAAGCAGGACACATTAACTTTTAACTTTATTGACATTTGTGACAAAATATTACAGTGAAAACCTGCAAAAAATTACTTTGGCTTACATGTATATGAAATTACTTTTTTCAGTATCAGAAAGACTGATTTCCAACAAATCTTTATTTTCAAGAACATGTGCTAGCAATAATATGAAATTGATGACAATTCATTCTTCAAATTTCACCATAGAAGTATATGATGGGCTTTGTTATCTACAGACTAGAGTAATAGATTTGAAGGTGCTGGACTGAAGCCAGTTGCTGGAATCAGGAAATCAATTAAATACTTCAAATCTAGACTGTTGAGTCTGTTGACGGACAGGGAAAAGAAAGATGGAGGCAATTTACAACATCACAATACACAAACATTTGAATGACTACTCTTGCGAAAACAGTTCAAAATAGAATAATAATCAAAATAACCAAGGCACTGAAAATGTCTGTCAATATTTGATTTTCAGGCTATGTCTGCCAGACAAAAGACATGAGAGCCAAGAGGAGGACATGTCCTCCTGTTACTGGTAAGTCAAAGCCTGAGACAAGATAGGCAGTCTACGTCTAGGTGGAGAACATGGTCTTATATGTACTTTGATATCAAGCCATCACTGATTAGCATTTGTAAATCTTAAACTAGCAATTTGTGAAGAAAACTTTTTCTTTGAGACCTGAATTGTACATTTGTAGTAGCAATGCAAGAGAGTTTGGTGACATATTTTTATTTCTCCTTCATATTAAGAAAAGCCTACAAGTTTAGAGCACTTTCTGAGCTAAGCCTGCTTGTTTTCTACTCTTGCTTGCTGATCAAAGGAGAAGGTGGCGAGAAATTTTATGCAGCTTTAAAGCTTCTCTTGCTGTGAAAGTCTTAGACTTTCAGTTCCCATCCCAGAGTCATATGCTACCCAGTCAAAGTCGGGACTCCTGAACATAGCAGGGCCACGAAGTCATAGTGCCAGGCTTTGATAATAACCTTCAGTGTTGTTTAAGGGCACCTCTACAATGGGACCTAGGGATGGATACAGGGGTGGGTTCCAACTTACCTCGCTGCCGGTTTGCTCCCTCCTGCGCCGCGTGCAGTAACAAAAAATCCCATTTTTTTTTAAAAAAAAGCCAAAAAAAAGATGATGACTGCATGCACAGTGCCGGAAGTCAGCTTCTGCACATGCTCAGAAGGAAATAAATAAATAAAAAAAATTCAAAAACAAAATTCAAAAAAAATTCAAAAAAAATTGAAAAAAGATTCAAAAAAATGATGGTGGCCCCCACGGACCGGCACCGACCGAACCGGTTCGGTGACATCATCGTGATGTCACCAGCGGGTCACTACTGGTTCAGGCAAACTGGTCCGAACCAGGAGGAACCCACCCCTGGATGGATATTGTTGAAAAATTGGCCACCCTTTGGGGCATTTGTGCTGTTGTTATTAAGGCGCTCCTGGCAGCCTGTAAGAGATTTGGGTATTATCTTGCTTGGTGTGTATGTTTTTTATGTTATGCTTTTAGCTCTGTTTGTTTGAGCTAATAATAAAGCTTAAAATCCCTTTATTTACTGGAGAGCTCATTATCTCTGGATCCAAAAAAATCAATTGCCTGGGCACCTGATCATTGCCTTAACACTTGGCAAAACAATGTCCTTGTGCAAAATTTTCAAAAAGAAGACTGTCTACAGAATGCTTTCTGCCCAAATAATTTTCTCCAGCTCTAATATAGAACACAGCCTAGTTTTATAATTACTAATCTCAAAAGTCCCCTAAATTTGCTTATTAGTAATTCAAGGGTAATAATAGAGTTCCCAAGCCAAAAATATTTATATGCTGGGATATGCAAAAATAGTTGCCAGTGCTATGTGTAACAATATGCAACATTGGTTGAATTGGATATATTGTTCTGGAGTATCTGTTTCATTTCAGTCCATATTGTTCCAAAATTCCTCTGGATCTGCCATTCATGATATAGGGAAGAAAATGCTGTAAAAGAGTTTGATATGCTCTGAGAGTGATCAATCTTGAAACGTGAATGATGTCTGTAACATATCAGTCTGCTTCCAGTTTGGAAAATTTACTTCCAGAAACTGTTGAATGACATGATCTAAAGAGTTTTAGCATGGTATGCAGGGAACAATAACATTTGAAGTTATCCCCGGACTACAAGTAGTCCTCGACTTACAACAGTTCATTTAGTGACAGTACAAAGTTACCACAGCACTGAAAAAAGTGACTTACGACCATTTTTCACAGTTACAGCATTTGTAGCATCCCCATGATCATGTGATCAAAATTAAGATGCTTCGCAACTGGTTCATACCGTATTTATGATCACTGCTGTGTTCCAAGGTCATATGATCACCTTTTGCAACCTTTTGACAAGCAAAGTCAATGGGGAAGCCACATTCATTTAACAATCAGGTTGCTAACTTATCAATTGTAGTGATTCACTTAACAACTGTGATAAGAAAGGTTGTAAGATGGGGCAAAATTCACTTAACAAATGTTTCACTTAACAACAGAAATTTTGAGCTCAATTGAGGTCATAAGTCAAGGACTACTTGTAATTGAGCCGTATACAGGTAAAATATTAAAACATAAAAACTGTATTTAAAATTTAGATAAGAGGCAAAGACAGTTAAAATTTATCATTAAAAATTAATTAAAAAGCTGGGATCATATGATTGCTCCTCACAGCTGCTTAATGATTCTGGGGAAAAATGCAGATATTTTAAAGAATTCCAGATAGTTGCTATCTTTCTGCCTAATGTGCTGCATAGCACCATTTTGGAACTGAATCTGAAGACTGCACAATCCTAACTGTACCAAAAGAAAAGGTTCATGCTAATATATTCTTCATAATGTATTCTTAATTTATTCTATGTGGGAAAACTACATTTTGATGTTAAGATAAACACTGTATTACAAAAAGATGAAGCTCCAAAATATGATTGCCCTACTCCACATCCTGCTGAACCCTAAAAAAGGATCTCCTGTGGAAGGTCCAAGTTATAGCAGATATTTATAAGAAGAGCCATGTATATCCAGACTAAAACCTGACTAATACTGAACCCCATTTTGCATAAGTAGACATGAAGGTATTAAAGTGTTCTCCACAGCAGCGTACTATTCAAATTACTGAAATTCAAACTCGTAATTATATGAGATCTCCTGAATATGCAGATATCTTTTGTGTGCTGGAAACGGTGTCAGTGAGTTTGGCAGGATGATAAGGAGTTACTTCGCTTGAATTCTCATTACGATACTTATTTGAAAGGCAGATCTTCTTGACAGAGATCTTAATTACCAAGAGTTTCCTGAGTGGTTAGCTTGACTTCTGATGAAAGTTCAAAGTGAGAAAGCTTTTGCCAGAGCCTGGTTAATTTTAGTCCTGGTTGGTTTGATCTTGAATATCTTACTGGTAACTTTATTTATGGTTTCTTTATTTAGTGGAAAAAGTCCTACAGCTTCGTGGTTTTCTGCATAGTTTTGCTCTATGTAAACATTTTTTGGTTTTGGTCTGCACAACATAATGGTATTCTATAGTATATTCCATTAGGATTATTTTTTTAAATGAAAGAATACATGGATATGTATCAATCCTAATAGAAGAATGAAAAACAAAATCATGTCATAAAAACATTTTATTCTTGTTTATGGAACAGTGAGTCTAAAATCATCATTTTTAATGTCACGATGTCCTAAAAATTTTCTGGATAAATTATTTTCAGTTTTTTAAAATTACTTTTTCCTTAGCTCACTGAACATGAGAAATTAATATTTTGTCCATATTCATTTATTTACTTCTTTCTTTTAATTATTTTAAATATTGGTTCTTCAAATATCCATAGTATAATTTATTAAATACTGAAAAGGCAAAAATAATAGATGGCTTAATTGATGGTGTTCTATAAATAAAATTTTCTTCCAACTGTCTATATTTAGTTTTACATAGCATTATTTTTAAGTATTGAGATATTTGGCAGTGTTATCAAGTTCTAATTATAAACTGTTAATTGATTGTTAGGAAAGCAATCAGTTCATTCATGTAATTATGTTACCATGAAAAGAACTCTCATTGATAAAAGTTTCAAGCTTGCTGGTTTCTCTGAAGGAAAACATTTGAGATAAGATAGTTCATAAAGCATAAAGCTTTTCTAAAGCACTACAGGTAGTCCTCATTTAGTGACCAAAATTGGGACAACACAGTCATTAAGTACAATAGTCATTAAGTGGAACCATCACTGTGCTTATGACCTTATTTCAGCTTTTTTTAGAGACCAACAAATATTGTAAATTCAAGGATTGATTGTAAAGTTACTTTTTCATCACCGCTTTAACTGTTAACAGTCACTAAGCAAGAACTACCTATAATGCCAATATGGTAGTTAAGATTAAAATAGTTCTTCCAATGTTTTACATTTTCCTTTTCCTTTTTATAAACTAAATGTAAAAAACAAATAAAAAAAAGAAAATAATAAACAAAGAAAATTAAGAGAATTTTAAAAAGAAATAAAACATAAAATGTATATATTCATATATATGCATACATACACACACACACACATACATACATAAAGATATATAAATTTGTATAATAAACATTTCAATGAATTGAAGCCATAATTCATTATAATTATCCACAGCTACCGGTAGTTATATTGATAAGTTATTCACTCATAAATTGCTGATAACATTAATTCTGTAGAGCACCATATAGTTGGAGAAACATGTTTGGCTTTCAAATGCTAAACAGGTCTTTTAGTTGTAAGTAAAGTATAGAAAATTCGTGTTCCTTTGTCCAGATGTCAACTCCCATGAGATAGCAATAAACTTGAAATGAATATGAACTTCTGAAAATATTGAATCTCAAAGCTGAATTAATGCACTGAATAACTTCATTCCCAAAAGGAATAATTGTTGGATATTGCAGAAATGACATTATTGCATTTGCATAAAAAAGCCTGAGTAAATGGTTATGTCATTGGAGATGCAGTGAAATTAATGCTTTAATCCATGTTTTGATGTGTTATACAGTATATGAAGTGTGTCTCTGTGTGAGTATTATTAAAAGGAAAATAAAGTGACAGTATGAGTTTAAATTTCCATTAAAACCCAGAAAAATGGAATTCCATATGAACTATAACAATTTTATTCAAGCTTACATGCCGTAATTGATTTGTAGCATTAGCACTTTTAGCATTAGTTTTTCAGGTCTACCTTGTTCTGTGGCGGTACTGGAAATGTTCTAGAAGAAGTATAGAAGAAGCATTTTTAGAAAATATCTTAGTTAAATTCATTCACTGAATCTAGATAAGAGAATCAAGAGTAAGTAATTATATATCCCAATGAAATGCATTGGAAAATGCATATAATTAGGTCACTAGGTTCTTTAGATCTAATCAGTGAGTTTCACAAGAGATAAATTATTCCTTCTCCTTCATCTAGGACAGTGATGGCAAACCTTTCTCTTCTTGTGTGCCAAAAAAGGGAGCATGCGCACGCGCTAGCGCACGTGCATGCCAACACACACACACACACGCCGCAGTGCGCATGCGTGCATCCCCGTGCATGTGCCCCCACGTTGGGCCATTTTTAACCCTCCAGAGGCTTTAGGAGGCTTCCCTGAAGCATCCGGAGTGCGAAAAATGGCCCACGGGCAAACCGGAAGTTTGGAAAATGGACTTCCAGTTTCCCCTTTTTGGGCCGTTTTTCGCACTCTGGAGGCTTCAGGGAAGCCTCCTGAAGCCTGGGCAGGGCAAAAACGGCCTTCCCCAAGGCCGAAAATCAGCTGGCCAGCGTGCGCATGTGCACTGGAACTGACATTGGGCAACGCCTCGCGTGCCCTCAGATATGGCTCCACGTGTCACCTGTGGCACGTGTGCCATAGGTTTGCCATCACGGATCTAGGAAGTGGATCAGATGTTATTGTGTAGTTCAGTGCAGGGGTGGGTTCCGGATTTTCTTACGGCCGGTTCGCTCAGGGACGCATTGAGCCTTTTTTAGATAATTGAAAGTTTAAGAGTAAATTACCCAACTCAAACTTACAACCTTCATTAAGAAACTCCAAGCCATAAGTAAACGTTGCACAGTAATAAATGGCCATGTATGTATGGTAGAGAATAATAATAATAATAATAATAATAATAATAATAATAATAATAATAATAATAATAACACGTTACACACACACACACACACTTTCCCCCCTTTCTGCTTTTCTGGAATAGCGGGTGGGAAAAGAATTTATTTTCTAAGGGCTGGGAGATTTTTCTCCTCTTTCCTTTTCAACAGATGGCATCTCTCCTGCCCAATAAATAATAATAATAATAATAACAACAACAACAACAACAACAACACATCTTTAAATAATAACACATCTTTAAGTAATAATAATAATGACACATCTTTAAATGTTCAGTTGACTGAGTTTCATGTTTAATGAATAAAATAAATAATAATAATAATAACAACTATTATTACTATTATTGCTATTATTGTTGCTATTATTACTATTACTATTACTATTACTATTATTATTTTATTAAGTTTATTAAGTAGTGCAAGATTGGAAGATGGGGAGAGACCTGGCCCATAGAATTGGCAAGAGTTGAACAGGACTGAATGGATAACATCGTCATCATAGTCTATTAAATGTTTGACTCATGAACTAGCTTCTGATTTTTTACATGACTTTGTATCATTGGGTTGATCCGATTACTAGACAAATTGATTTCCACATCAGAGACACCTTTTTATGTAATATAGTATTTTCATCAAATGTAATGGGACTTTGGCACACAGAAGAATATCCAGAAAAGAAGGAACTGAAACAGTTGAAATAAATAATTTACCTTACAGAAAAAATTTAAGAGAAGATAAAATAACAGTCTTCAAATATTTAAAAACTACCATACAGAAGATGAAACTTTTATTTTATTTATTTATTTATTTATTTGTCAAACATGTAAAAGATAGCAGGTATAGGTATAAACATCAACATAATCAAAGTGAATACAGATAGATGAGGACAATAGCACAGTAGGACAGGGACGGTAGGCACGCTGGTGCGCTTATGCACGCCCCTTACAGACCGCTTAGGAATGGGGTGAGGTCGACAGTAGACAGATTGTGTGCTCGTGTATTGTTGTGGTTGAAGCTGAAGTAGTCATTGACAGGTAGGACATTGTGGCAGATAATTTTATGAACTACATTTAGATCGGTTCTAAGGCGACGTAGTTCTAAGTTGTCTAAGCCCAAAATTTCAAGTCTGGTGGAATAAGGTATTCTGTTGCGAGTGGAGGAGTGGAGGACCCTTCTCGTGAAATATTTTTGGACTCTCTCAATTGTATTAATGTCCGATATGCAGTGCGGGTTCCAGACAGGTGAGCTGTATTCGAGAATTGGTATTCGAGAATTTATTAGTTGTTCCAGAAAGCAGGACTTTAGATTTCATTTAAAATAAATATATTATTAATATTTAAATATTAAGATAAATCGCTGCTCTTCAGCAGTGGCACATATTATCATGAGGGCTCTGGGAGAATCTGGGCATGTCTCTGTTGGATATATTGAAACAGGGGTTATTGTTGTTAAGAGCCAGCTGGACAATAATATGAAGCTGTGAAGGTTCCTCAAAAAAGGGAATCCGTGAGGTGCAATGCGATTGTGCTCCCAGGAAGATAAGAATAAGATTACAGGATTCCTCCATTATGAAGGGCAGAAGATGCTTGCTTTCTCTCCCGCCCCTAATCTGGAAGTCTTGCACTCAGAATTCACTTTCCTTTTCTGAATGAGCCTTGAAGTTCCGAGCTACCCTTTTCCTGCCCCGTAGTTGTTCCAATAGTTTTGATCATCTCCCTGCCTAATAAACTAAACAAAAAAAAAAATACAAATTGCTACATGCATCTGCTCTGTAGAACATAAAGGCAAGAGAAAGAACAATAAATAAAAGCATTACACTTCTGGTTCCCATTCAAATACCAGCCAGAGTTCCATGTCTGGGTTGAAAGGAAAGCCACTGTCAGCACAGCTAAGCATCCAAATTTTGATCACATGACCACGGGGGTGGTACAATAGTCCTAAGTGTGAAAAACAGTCATAAGCCACTTTTTTCAGTGCTGTTGTAACTTCAAATGGCCATTAAACGGATGGTTGTAAATTGAGAACTACCTGTACAATAATCCACAACTAAAGTCTTCCATGAGGTTGCTGACTTTCAGATATCACCAGAAACTCATGAGATTTAAATTATAAAAGTTTGGGAATTTTCTTCAGACTGGAAAACTTGATTTCATAATATGTGGTTCAATCTGTTCATTTAATGGAATTCATTATTACAGCTTCCTAATCAAGGAGGATTCCTTTAAGATTTTTAATATTTAAGCATAGAACATTAGCTCCATATTCAAATTCAAAGGGTTGAAGGTGGAGAAAAACGACAGCAATATGATGTTTCCCTGTCCTATGCATTCATGTTTAACAATATTCAAACTGGTATCTAAAACTACTGTTCTATGTCAGTTTATTGGGGCAAGTCCTTTAAACCCACCTGTCTGTATCAGGTTATATGTGGTATAAACATAAAAAGTTAAGTAGATAAATATAGATAATCTATATTAGACAGAGAAGCAAAAGCAATTTTTTTTGCTTTTGCTTCTCTGTCTAATAAAAGCAAATTCCAAGTGTTCATAACCAGGTAGTCAAGTTGGTAGATTATTTTGCAAGGGAGCTTCCAATATTCCTAAAACAAATAGCCATTTTCATTTTCTTGTTCCACTTCATCCTTATTTTTCTTTTGCTATAGAGCAGGGATGTCAAACTCAAGGCCCAGGGGCCGGATCCGGCCTGCAGGGTGCTTAGATCTGGCCCATGGGGCCGCCCTGGAAACAGCGAAGGACCGGCCCGTGGTGCCTCTGCCAGTGAAAACAGAGCTTGGGAGGGCTGCGGGCAGCTCTCCCAAGCTCTGTTTTCAGTGGCAGAGGATTGCAGAAGGCCATCGCAGCCGAAAACGGAGCTTGGGAGCCCGTTTTTGCTGGCAGAGCACTCAGGCCACTACAGGCGCCCCCAACATGAGTGACATCGAGCTGGCCACACCCAGCCTGGACATGGCCCCCCACCCCCTCAAGGTCAAACACAACCATGATGCAGCCCTCAATGAAATCGAGTTTGACACCTCTGCTAAAGAGTATTAAAGTTCCATGGAATGTATGTATGGATAGATTAGGATGCATAGACAGATTTGTCCTCATTTTATTCTTTAATATAGGAAGAAAAGAAAAATATTTATGAAACAAATCTGAAATAATTTTTAAAATACAAAATCTATAAACTTAAATTTCTCACACAAAAACACAACAAATGAAAGAGGAAGTCAAGTGAGCCAGAAAAAGAATGGCATATTAAGGATTTTTATATGGCTTTAAAAAATAGTATGGGTTTTTGCTATCTTTTTTTCCCCCCGTTTGTTTGGGTGTTTGTTTCACATTATTCAGGCTTTCTATCACAAACACACAAAATTTTGCTTCGGGATCTCTACAGAATTTCTATGCAATGTTATAGAACTATTGCTATATTTGCTGAGAGGAACTTGATGTAAAATTATTTGTAATCCAATTATGGAGGAAAATTCACTTCTCTACATATATTTAGGAAAAATAAAACTTAGGCAGCTATGCACAGTCAGCATCAGAGTAGGGTACAACCACTGACAAATAGCTTGCCATTCTACACTCTTAGTATTATATTTGCTTTATTACACTATCCCCATGGATTTTTTTTTTTTTTAATAAGTAACAAAGTTGAGTAGGGAACAAAATTTCAAAACTACCAACTTATATGACTAGATAAGATTTATGAACTTCTAATCCCAATAGGCCTTCTCCAGTTAAAATATACGACTTTTATCTTACATATTTGAAAAGCACAGTACTACACTAAATAACAATTACCAGTTGCACTAAAACAAGGGTGGCCCATCCAGATGGCAAACTAGGCAATTGCCTATGGAGCTAAGTTAGTTGGATGCCAAATTCTGAGGGGGGAGGAATCAAATACAAATACATTTGGGGAAAAGGCTATATGCTTTATTGAGAGCACTAGTTGCAGTGAGAGCACTAGTTACTGGCAGCCTAACTATGGCCACCCATAATGGGATGAGAGTATCAGCACGATATAAACCACACTATGCTAGCTATGTGAACTTTCATGTGAGAAATATATCAGTGCTATTCCTCCAGAATCATGCATGTTGACACACAAATGAACGTTATTGCCTCGGTTCCCACACTGCATAGTCTATGCTATTACAGCTCTGCCCTCTTATAATTAAATACTGCAGGCTCTTATTTAATTTGCTCTTTTAAAAAAAAAAGTTGTCAGCAAAGACATAACCACCTTCTCAAATTCTCATGCAGGCTTCATCAGTTTGTGAATCTACAACAGGTAATAATATACTTAATACGCTCTACTTCTTCTTTTTCTTTTCCAAAAAATTCTATTTGCCCTTGTCTCATTTTTACATGTGCCTTCTCCTGAGGTACAGGAGCTCACTACCAACTATTTTAGTAGCATCTCCCTGTTTTATTTGTCAATCACTACCTTCCCAAATTTTCCTATCAATATGGGAAATATGGGAATTTTAACCAAGCTGTTTCTATTCTGTGAGAGAAGACAGGAAGGAAGAAGAGAGAAATAGAGAGAGAATTATTTGTTTATTTTTAATTTAACAGACAAATCAAAAGCAGCTCTAGATGACTCCCTTGTGGTACGAAGTGATTCCATTGCCTGATTCTGATCTTTTTAAATCTAGGCTACAGCCCTAGAATTTATTTATTTTTTAATGTATTTATTTCAGATGAGCTAATGTTGGGCAGATGCTGCCATCTGCTGTGACATTTTTCATTTAGACGTAGCTCTATCCCATTTATTGAGGCCCAGTGCTCTGCTTTATGTATACACAACAAATGCATATACAGGATTCTGTGTTTGAGAAACTCATGGCAAAATTTCTTTTACAAAATCTCTTTTACAGAGTTAACTGAACAGTGAATAAGCTGACTGTATTTTCTTCAAAGGTGTTACTACTGTGAAAAATTAAATGTGAGGAAATGATATAGTTCTTGGTTGTGCATTTTTCTTCATGTCTTATTAGAGGCTTACAGCAGATCTTTTTTCCTTTCAAAATAAAATAATGTGATTTACAAGTTTTTAAAGCTGTCCTAAACAACCACTTAGTGACCAAGATTCCTGGTGGGCGTAGAATGTTGCAGCTACAGCAGACAATTGAAGAAGAAGAAAAAAGGACATTAGAAGAATATCTGAAGGATAGTGAAGAAAACGCACTGAAGCTGGTACACCATGAAAGCTTACTGAGTATTGCAGAGAGCAAAGTGGCCTATAAGAAATACCATATAAAGAACAGAAAAGAGACACAGCAAGTCAAATTGTTACATGAAATGCATAAAAAAAAAAATACCAAATAAAGAACAGAAAAGAGACACAGCAAGTAAAATTGTTACATGAAATGCATAAAAAAAAAAAAAACAGGCAGACAAAGCAGACTGGGCAGTGGCTAAGAGCAGGAAAGTTGAATAAAAACAGAAGAACTAAGGCTGCACAATACCGAGCTTTAAGAACAAATGTATATAAAACCAGAATTGAGAAAAATGACAAGAGTCAGCAAACACCATTTTTGTAAAGAAGCTGAAAAAATGGTGGACCGCTTAGTTAGCTGCTACAAGTAGATGGAACAGACTGACTACAAACAATGGCATGACAAATTAGCAACAATACCACATTGGAATATCTTGCCTGCAAACAAGAACTTGTGAAACCACAAAATAGACAAAGTAATAGAATATTAAAAAGTGCTTTGGGACTTTAGAATTCAAACTGACAAGCATCTGCCACAACACCCCAGACTTAACAATTGTTGATTAAAAAAAGACAAAAAAGTCTGGGTGATGGACATTGCAACATCTGGAGATAGCAGAACAGAAGAGAAAGAACTGGAGAAAATTACAAAATATAAAGTCCTGCAAATAGAAGTAAATGTCTAGAAAGAGAAAGCAAAAGTAGTACCAATAATAATAGGTGCCTTGGGTACAATCCCAAAATGACTGGAGTACCCTTTGAACACCATTGGCACTGTCAGAATCACCATCTGTCAATTGCAGAATGCAGGTTTACTTGGAATAGCCCACATCCTGTAATGATACCTCTAACACCATCAAATAAAAGCATTTGCGTATCTCAGGTTCTTGGGAAGGACTCGATAGATGGATAAAAATGTCAAATCCAGTCTAAAGCTCTGGCAGACTGTGTGACCAATGATAATTTATTTATTTATTTAATTAATTATTTTGTCAACAAGTACAAGGAAACAAGTATAAGTATAGACCTAGACATGGACACATGAAAAAATGGCACAAATAAATGGATATAAATAAGCAAAACATAGCCATAAACACATAAAATGTGTACATATAAATGGGGACAGTAGGACAGGGACGGTAGGCACGCTGGTGCGCTTATGCCCCCTTAGGGACCTCTTAAGAAATGTGTAAGGTCCACGGTAGACAGTTTAAGGTAAAAAGTATGGGGGTTAGAGCAACTAACAACAGGATCAGGTAGAGTGTTCCAGACATTTACTACTCTATTGCTGAAGTCGTATTTTCTGCAATCAAGATTAGAGCGGATTACATTTAGTTTGTATCTATTGATAGCCCTTGTGTTATTGTGGTTGAAGTTAAAGTAGTCATTAACAGGTAGGACATCGAAATGTAAGCAATGGCACAAATAAATGGATATAAAGAAGCAAAACATAGCCATAAACACATAAAATGAGTACATACAAATGGGTAGTACAGTAGGACAGGGACAGTAGGCATGCTCATGCGCTTATGCACGCCCCCTTAGGGACCTCCTAAGAAACGTGTAAGGTCCCCGGTAGACAGTTTAAGGTAAAAGGTATGGGGGTTAGAGAAACTAACAACAGGATCAGGTAGAATGTTCCAGACATTTACTACTCTATTGCTGAAGTCGTATTTTCTGCAATCAAGATTAGAGTGGATTACATTGAGTTTGAATCTATTGATAGCCCTAGTGTTATTGCGGTTGAAATTAAAGTAGTCGTTAATAGGTAGGACGTTAAGGTAGATGATCTTGTGCACTAAGCTTAGGTCGGAACGTAGACGGCGTAGTTCAAGGTTATCCAGGCCTAAAATTTCAAGTCTACTGGAATAAGGAATTTTATTGTGAGCAGAGGAGTTGAGTACTCTTCTTGTAAAATACCTCTGGGCCCTCTCTAATGTATTAATGTCCGAAATACAGTGTGGGTTCCAGGCAGGTGAGCAGTATTCAAGGATAGGTCTGGCAAAGGTTTTGTATGCCCTAGTTAGATGTATAACGTTACCAGAGAGAAAATTTTGTAAAATAAGGTTGACAACTCTTAATGCCTTTTTAGCAATGTTGTTACCGTGAGCTCTGGGGCTTAGATCTTTTGAAATGAGTACACCAAGGTCCTTGACAGAGTGTGGGTCATCTTTTAGATCATTTCTGCTCAGCTTGTATTTGATGTTCTGATTTTTATTGCCAATGTGTAGGACTGAGCATTTGTTAGCAGAGATTTGGAGTTGCCACTTGTTTGACCATTCAGATACATAATCTAGGTTGTTTTGTAGGGTAATAGAATTGTCTGTGATGTTAAATAGTTTTACATCGTCAGCAAAGAGGACGCAGCTGCTTATAATATGATCACAAAGGTCATTTATGTAAAGCAGAAAGAGTGTTGGTCCTATAACGCTGCCTTGGGGAACACCACTGTTAACTGGTGCAGGGTTTGATATAGCATTTCCAATTTTGACTGCTTGTTGCCTGTTTGATAGGAATGCAGCTATCCACTTATGCAAAGATCCAGAAATGCCGTAAGAACTTAGTTTTAACAGAAGTTTGTCATGTACCACTGAATCAAAGGCTTTGCAGAAGTCTATGTAGATTGCATCTATTGCTTTACCCTGGTCAAGCTGAGAGGTCCAAATGTTTTTGCAGTGTATGAGTTGCAGATTACAGGACAAATTTTTCCTGAAACAAAATTGCTTATTAGAGAGTAGGTTGTTTGTCTCTAAGTGGAGGGTGATGGATTGGTTTATGATGGATTCCATGACTTTACAGGTGACGCAGCAAAGGGAGATTGGTCTGTAATTCTCAACAAGGCCGGGGTCTCCTTTTTTGAAGATAGGTATGACTGTTGCTAATGACCAGAGGTCAGGCAAGGAGCTCATTCTAAAAGATACTTCATAGATGGTGCTTAGAGGTTCAGCTATGGCGGTGGAGAGCTTTTTTAGAAAGTAGGCACATATTCCATCAGGACCGATAGATAGAGGTGGCTTTAGGTTGTGTAGTGCCCTTTTGACGGTATCTTCAGTAAAATCAATATGGATTAGATCATTGCAATGGGTTGAGGTACGACTAGAATACAAAACCCTTCATAAATATGACTTTTATTAACANCTGTTTTTATTTGGTGGCATAAGGTTTTGCATCGGTTTTTGAAGTTAGCTACATAGCCAGTTTTATTTTTCCGCCAAAGGGATTTTTTTTATTTTTTTTATTTATTGGATTGGGGTTTCCTTATTGATATGGGTAATTTGTTCTTTTTGGCTTTGGGTGTTACTAAAGGTATATATAGATTACTGACTCTTTGAACTTCAAGTAGAAAAGTGTTATAATAGTCTTCTGCAGTGTTGCAGTCATTGAATAGGATTTGCCAATCTAGAGATGAGAGGTCAGCAGCTATGAGATTGTAGTTTGCTTTTTTGAAGTTGTATTTAGGAGTCCTATTATGAGATTCTTTGTATGGATGTAAATTTAGACAAAAGTCAATCATGTTTTGGTCACTGTTGGAAAAAGGTTCTTTCATATGAAGGCTATAAATTGTGTTTAAACTGTTGCAGAAGATTAGATCAAGGCAGTTGTTGAATCTAATGTTGATAGTTACCAATTGATCGAGTCCTAAAGTAGTGACGGCATTATACAGGGTCATATGTATTGTTTCAGTTGTGCACTCATTTAGGGTCCAATTAATAAGAGGTAAGTTGAGGTCACCAAGAAAGATAATGGGATGTGGGCATGAGGCTGCCCACGTTAGTAATGTAGTTAGTTTGCTCGCATGATCAAGGTCATAATCAGTTAAGGTCATAATCAGGAGCTCTGTAACATAATAGGAAGCAAATTGTGGTATTTAGTGATAGATCACAGATAATGGTCTCAGGAAGAACAAGCTCTTGTGCTATTTGAATATTTTTCAGATCTAGGGACTTTTTATATATTATTATAATAGTAATAATTGTGTGTCTGTGTGTCTCATACTTCTAGGTTTGAAGCAAGAAACATTTGAGCTATTCCACATCTTCCACTAAGAGCAAAAATAATGAAATATGTTGCCCTATCATGAAATATATCAAGTTACTAACAGCCTCTATTTTTCAAAACATACAGCTTTTTGTTTAAGACTTACTAGACTCCCTCTCCCTCTCCCTCTCCCTCTCCCTCTCCCTCTCCCTCCCTCTCTCCCTCTCTCCCTCTCTCTCTCTCTCTGAAACAAATACTGTGGGGGTAAGACACTGTGTGTGTGTGTGTGTGTGTGTGTGTGTGTGTGTGTTTCTGCATAAATAAAACACTCTTAATTCTTCCTAACTGTATCACCCAGGCGAATTTCCCCTCCACAGGAGGAAAAACCAGGAAAAAAAACTGCCATCCATCAAAGCCACAGCTCCCTCATAAAATTAATTATCTGTACACTTTTTTGGAAGAGAAATCACTGATGGCAATACTTTTTAAGGATAAAAGATGGGCATTTATTTGCACAAGGAGAAGCTTTTATTGTGCTTTCTTTGTTGCTTATACACTGACAGGAAACAATATTTACTTTCTAGAGCAATCTGCACAAAAAGCCATTAGTTTCAAAAACAGACTCATTAGAAAGAAATATATAGTCTTTAACTACATTTAATCCTTTCTAGAAGATGAACTTTTACCTCCAAATATTTCAAGACAATTTTTCTGCTAATTAAAGTTTGAATAGACAGTCTGAATACAAAGGGAATAGAGTTACACAAAGACAGGACATTCGAAATTGAGAACAATAAGGACACATGAGCTTGGAATGCCAGGAAGATCTGTTTAATATTTGAATAGGGAAAGGCCACCCTAGGAGGTAGAGAAATGATGGAAAATGAGAAAGGCCATTTCCTTTTCCTTTTCCTTTTTTTCCTTTTCCTTTTCCATTTCCTTTTCCTTTCCTTCTTTTCCTTCCTTCCTTCCTTCCAGCCTCTCCTCGACTTACGACCACAATTTGAGCCCAAAATTTATGTTGCTAAGTGAGAAATTTATTAAGTGAATTTTGCCCCATTTCACGACTTTTCTTGCCACATTTGTTAAGTTAGTAATATGGCTATTAAGTGAATCTGGCCTCCCCATTGACTTTGCTTGTCAGAAGGTTGCAAAGGGGGATCATATGACCCTGGGAGACTACAACCGTCATAAATGTGAGACAGTTGTCAACCATCTGAATTTTGATCGCGTGACCGTGGGGATGCTGCAACGGTCGTAAGTGTGAAAAACGGCCCTCTGTCCCTTTTTCCGCAGTGCCGTTGTAACTTTGAAAGTTGTTAACTTGGTAACACGACTGTTAAGTGAATCTGGCCTCCCCATTGACTTTGCTTGTCAGAAGGTTGCAAAAGGGGATACATGACCCTGGGAGACTACAACCGTCATAAATGTAAGACAGTTGTCAACCATCTGAATTTTGATTACGTGACCGTGGGGATGCTGCAAAGGTTGTAAGTGTGAAAACGGTCATAAGTCACTTTTTCAGTGCCATTGAAACTTTGAATGGTCACTAAATGAACTGTTGTAAGTCAAGGATTGCCTGTACAAAAATACAAAAAGCTTCTTTGCTTGCAAAAAGCTGCCCTAAATATCAATCAGTAGATTAAAAATGGGGGAATACACACTGAAGATCAATTACAGTCACAGCCATCATGGAAACCTAAACCATTCTGTCCGAATACCTTCCTTTTCATCAGCAATACCTGCAACCCGGAGTTACAAATCAGGCAGGGTGCCAGAGCACCTTGAGGAATTAAAATAGTTAAAATGCAACAACAACTATCAGCAGCCAACTCTTGCTCATAAAGTGAAACCCTTTAGCAGAGAGTTTATTTAAGCTCTCCAGAAAGTGGGTGGGCACACTTGGGCTACAAAATGCCGAGCTAAAGAGACAAATTAATGAAGCATATAGGGGACCCAGATTCAAGTCTCTGCCCTCCCAAGCTTGTCAGGATCACAATAAAATTAGTACATGCCACAGATATCTAAATAAACTTCAAGCCTGGTGCCATGTTACTAAGCCTTATTATCATGAGAGAAAACTAAAATGAAAACTAAAATCTTACTATAAGTGAGCAATCATGTGCCTTGGCCACTCCGAAGCAATGCAAAAGACTCCTGTCCCAAAGGTGCTTTTTCAAGAGGCAACTAGACTTTCTGGAAACCAAGAAAGTCCAGTTGCCCCTTGAAAAAAGCACCTTTGGGACAACCATGACATGGATGACTGAAGAATCCCCATAGACAAAAGACTCCTGTGCTCAGTGAACTGACAAAGCACCCTTTCCCACCCAGGAAAAGCAATCCTTAGATCCATTTGCACCACTTAAAGATACCGGCTGGTCTCACTCACCTCACAAGATATCCTAAGGAAATCATCTAGATTTAAGGGAAGATTACATGCCTCCAGAAAGGCAGTAAAAAAATAAGACAGAGTGCCAAGCTTGCATCCTGCCTCTTGGAAGTACACCCCAAAAGGACAGTGCTGGGAACCAGTAAAGCAGTGTAAAAAGCTTAAAACAACCCTTCTCCTTTAAGAAAGTCAAGTCCCTAATAAAAAAGAAAAGAAAAAACTCAAGAGAAGCAGCTCAGGCTACAGAAAGTCTGGGCGTACTGCCAAGAACCGTTAGCTGTTACAATGTAACAAGGCTTAACTGCAGAGGCAGTTTCTGAAAACATTTAAGCAGGGCAATAAAGATAAGGATTAGGCTAGAAACAACACACAGAGGCACACCAGAATGTCTCCTTCCTGCCTTCCTGACAGGATTAACTCTGTAAGGTAGGAAAAACAAAAGGCTGTTTCTTCCAACAGCCAGTTCGCAGAACTGCTCAGAAAGTTAGCTAACGGTTCTCTTGAACCGGTATGAACCGGCTGAATCCCACCACTGGGTCTGATGTTCCAATATGTTTCTTCTATCCCAGTGCTCTTGGGTTTAGGTAAAATATATGGCTGATTTTTATCTCTGCAAGTGTCTAGTTCATTCATGTTCTTGTCCTTTTGGTATATATTTATTGAAATGTCCAGTAATTAATGCTTCATTCTTGCTTTTTTTAAATCAATTATTGTGGATAACGATCTTTTTTATCCTGCACATTATAATTACCTTCACATACTATTTCCCCCTATTTTAAATTAATTCTATATCAATTTATGTTTAAAAAATTATATGTTTAAAAAATAAACAATTTTGGCAGATTTTTGAAAACTTCCAATAACATGAATTAGTGTAAAATGCTTCTTCAACATGCCTACATTTTTTTCCTAATTCTATTTGAACTGATTTTTATTTTATTTGCAAATATAAATGAGAGAGAAGTTTCTGTCCTAGGGCAAATTCAGTTGCTTCACAATTCTGTCTCAAGACACTTTATCAAAGTAGACACTCTCATACTCATTGCCAGCTCTCACAAATTTCCCGCTATTGTTTCCAAACCTCCACATCTAACCAAGCAGTGAATGCCACTTTCATAAGGGAATTACAGACTACAGTTCTGCTTGGCCTTGACACATTTGTCAACACGTACAGAAAATTGTATACAGTGTTGAAGATTTTCACAAAAGATTATGAATTTAGGTAAGATGTGAGAGAGTATCTACAGCTATTTGTCATTCCCATACTGATACAAACAGAACAGAATAAATTATATATAGGCAAAAAGGAAGCAGTATGCTCCCTCCCATATTTCGGTATACCAGGTGATTTAACAGAGAAAAAACACACACACACACACACATACACACACACACACACACACACATACACAGTATATATAATCATGTATTTATAAATGAAATTATGTACTGCCTCATTTAAAGATTATCTTCAGATTTTTTCAACTTGCCTTGTCTTAATACAGTTCTCATTCCATCTCATGTGGTTTTTCTTCCATGCATTTCAATCTCTTAAACAAAGCATATCATCTGGATTTTTAAAAATCCACTCTTAACTCCTGCTCCCCAAAAAAGAAAGCAGCAATAAGCAACATGATTGCTAATTGAAAGTCCTAGTCCTTCAGTGCTTCCTGCGGCTGAGAAGTGCCACTTGTAGGTTTATTTGACTAGTTACTGTCTAGACTCTAGAGGAAAAGAAAGAGAAACACTGTGATATCTGGTAACAATATAATCTTTTGTTAAAATATTGCAGCAAAACAGGTGATTTATTATATCACAGTCAATAGGAAGTCAGTGCAGTCTTTCACACAAGCTTCTACAATTAATGTGCAGAGCAGCCACTTTGGTTTTCAATGTAGAAAAAAAAAATTCTGTTGTGAACATGTATCACTGAATCTACAAAGCTGAAGCAGGAGGAAATTGTTTGGGAAAAAAACCCACAATGGTGCTATGGCAATTCACATTGTTTTTACGTAGCTTTGATTTGTACAGGAATGGCCTTTTGTAATATTTGTAGTTTGGATGCATCTCACTTATTGCAGTCTAATTCTGCCAACTACCAGGAGTTCAATCCTGACCGGCTCAAGGTTGACTCAGCCTTCCATCCTTCCAAGGTCAGTAAAATGAGGACCCAGATTGTTGGGGGCAATATGCTGACTCTGTAAAACCACTTAGAGAGGGCTGTAAAGCACTGTGAAGCGGTATGTAAGTGCTATTGTTATTCCTTTATTTCAATTTTCTCATTTAATTGAGTTATATTAGCAAAACAATAAACAGTAATTCTTCCCAGGCAGCTAATATTTTTCATGATAATAAAAGCTAACTAATATGTGTTGATGCCCAGCTTTCTAATGCAAAATTCAAGAAATCTATTATAGAGTTACAATTTAGCTTCTTATAGCTTGGCCTACACATTCCTAAACAGACAGTTTTGCAGGCCAAACAAAATTGTGTGGTACAGATAAAGACCTTTTAGTGTCCAATTTTCCCTCATCAGCAGTTCATTGTATCAAAAATTTCAGTACCAGAATTTCAATAAACCACAAACATTTTAACATGTGTGTGCCTTCGTCTCATTAAATTACTTGCACAGGCATAACAACATCACAGCCAACACCAGAGATTAGTTATAATAAGGCTTATCAACATAAAGCCTTTTGGCAGAAAATGCAGGGTGACGAATTCACAGGAAAATGAGATCTTTCCAGGATTTACAGCCACAGAAAGATACCAACGGAAATGATCCTGACTTGGTCTAATCCTCTTGGCACTTTTGTTAATATACACTACACTAGTCCAAATGACATAATGGTGGAGAGCTAGAATATAAAAACTGCAAGTGTATTTTCAATGTGACTATATACTGCATTTCTATAACATTCCATGTTATTTTAGTTATTAGATTTAAGATTATTATATTTAAAAAGTAAAGGAATCACAATAGGAATATAGTGCTTAAGTAATTTATTAAATATGTTCTTCATAAACTTGCTTTTTCTTGTGCTATATTTAGTTCTAAATCAGAAAGAATAGTGATGATGATATACATTACAATAAGTATACTACTTGCTCTGTTTCACATGAAGGTGTAATTAGATTCATAATTGGTACTTATCTATACAAAAGAATAAAAATGTAATGGAAAACATCCTGCAGCCAAGAAGGCTCCACACACATTTGGACTACTCAGGTGATCCTGAAGACATACTGTAAATCAGCGGTGTCAAATTCAAGGCCCATGGGCCAGATACGTCCCGTGGGGTACTTAGATCTGGCCCTGGGAGCGCCCTGGAAACAGCAAAGGACTGGCCCACGGTGCCTCTGCCAGCAAAAATGGAGCTTGCGAGGGTCGTGCACGGCTTTCTCGAGCTCCGTTTTTGCTGGCAGAGGGTTGCAGGAGGCCATCCCAGCCGAAAACAGAGCTCGGGAGCCCATTTTTGCTGGCAGAGCGCTCTGGCCACTACAGGCATTCCCGACACGAGTGATGTCAAGCTGGCTATGCCCACCCTGGCCATGCCCACCCCGCCCCCCCAAAGTCAAACACAACCCTGATGGCCCTCAATGAAATCAAATTTGACACCCCTGACATAGATAAACCTCCAAATGGCCTCAATGACTCTCTAAAAGAATGCAAATGACCAGCTGTCTACAAGGAATATAAATCCTTCCATTTCCTACCATCCAGTCGGAGCTGAAGAAGCTTCTTGGATGAGAAGTGAAACATCTTCAAAGAAAAACAAGAAAGTCCAGTTACCTCCTGAAAAAGCACCTTTGGGACAACCATGACCTGGATGACTGAGAATCTCCATAGACATAATGGAAAATAAATTTAGCAACTGATGTAGAAATAGACATACTAACTAAAAATGGCAGTCAATTTCTAATATTTATATTATTGTTTATAACTGGGGCACTCTTTCAATCCCCAAGCATAATTTTATATTCTTAGATATCCATAAGAATTATAAAAATATTAAACCTGCTTTGACTAGTGCATCACCACATACTTCCTTCTCTGGGGGGGAAAAATGGGTTTGGCAAAAATTGTCTGAACTGCTATATCCAAATCTGCATAGTGTCCTTGAATATTATTTTTCAAGCAGGGAAGGTAAGTAAGGAGATAGCAAACAATAATATATCCTGGGTCTTCAGAGACCCTGTCAACCGGATAATGCTTGTATGGCCTATAATGTTTTGGTCAAGTTATCACTTACATGTTTAAATCCCTGGATTCCTGAAGATATACTGTAGAAATATGCTATGTAAGTACAGTAAGTGTGCTACACTAAATAAGTCTTAGTAATTGTGCTATTGCTGCTATGGAATAGCTTTTCTAAGAAGGGTTTCCTGGCTCCACTACAAACCCAGTTTCAAAACAGAAATTTGGGAAAATAGAAAATAGAACTAAGGTCAATGGGAGAAGCACCAATGGCAGGAGCAGCAGAAATCAACACTACAATAAATTTTGGGTTTCTTCTCACCCCTCTTTTTTTTTCTATTATAAGGGGCAATTTTAGCCTGCCACACTATTTCAGAGTGATCTAACTTTATGTGTAAACTCATTAAAATGCCATATTCCAGAATCCAATTAGTTCTAGGGATGAGCTCAGGACAGGGAACTGTAAAGATCCCAAGCAATAGCTGAAGAATGGATTCTGATTGCATTTTGTTTGTGAACGCCTTATGCTACAATTTGTCCCATTCAAGAAAATCAACACTGTGTAATTAACCATGGTACACATATACATTGCCATTTTATTTATAATCTTATAAATAAATAAAGAGGTTCAGATTAATAGTCCCAAGACATAGTTGCAGAGCACAAAACACATACTGTTCTGTCCCCCCCCCATCATCTTGTTTTTAAAATTAATGTGTTATTTCTCTTGAAAAATGACTTATTTTAATAGACATAATACCTTTTCATATACAGTATATTTAATAAAATACATGAGAGCCAGTTTGTTGTAATGGTTGAGACATCAGACTGGAAACAGGGAGGCTGGGAATTCTAATCCTGCCTTGGGCACGAAACCAGCTGGGTTAGTCACTTTCTCCCAGCCCTAGAAAAGAGGCAATGGCAACCACTTCTAAAAGACCTTGCCAAGAAAACTACAGTGTCCAAGAATTGGACACGACTGAACAGAAAACAAAATAAAATACCTACATACATTTTAAATATATTTTAGAAATCAGCACTACATGCGTAGAATTCTTGTTCTAGAAGCCTGCCACTAAGCTTTCCAAAATTTCAAGTGACAGTGCAACATCACCAATATTGCATGGACAGAGAAATATTCAATCTTCTGTCTTTAATAAGCTTCATTTTGCTTGCTGAGAATACAGGAGCCTCTTTTTAGAAATATGCCCCTAAAATAGTTTCAGATTTCAATTGTCAAGATCAGTTATTCTTCTGTTGTTTTTTTTTTTTACATAGGTCCTTACATCTCTATTCTCCATCCATAAACTTACACACAATCAAAGAAATTAATGCAAGAACATAAAAATTCAACAGCCCATAACACAAGATAATTAAGACTTATAGTTCAAGAAGGTATTGCATGTTGCAAGTAGCTTTTCTCGTAGGAATTTTCATTTCTTTGGATGCAGAAAATCAAAGCTGAGATCAACCTTGTCTGATGAGTAAGATCAAAAATGAAACTTCTGAAAATATGAGAATTTGATAAACTATAAAGAAGTTATCAAAATTATTACTCAAACAAAATGAAAATACACATTTATTTTCATTAAAATGAATTGTAGTTTTGAGCCAATACATCTATAGCAGTGGTTCTCAACCTTTCTAATGCTGCGACCCCCCCGCGACCCCCCTGCCGCCGGCGACCCCCTCCCCGCCCCCTCCCCGNAGACTTCACCCAGACGCCGCCATTTGGGTTCTTTTACCCTCTGCGCATGCGCAAAGCATTCTGCGCATGCGCAGAGGGTAGAAGAACTCAAATGGCAGCGTCCAGGCTACCAGCTGTCCGGCGACCCGCAGCACGGCCGAACCGGGACCTTTTCACCCCTGCAGTGACGGTGGCACCAAAATGGCGGGCTAACGCACGCGGCGACCCCTGTGAAATGGTCGTTCGACCCCCAAAGGGGTCGCGACCCACAGGTTGAGAACCGCTGATCTATAGCATCTCAAATGCTGTATATTTCCTTCAGAAAATATGGAGTAAAGGTTTTGTTCCCCTGCAGTCACAGCTTTATGGGTGTCTATGCTGTTAATTAAGCCTAGAAATTTAATAAATAAATATATAAATCTAACAAAGAAGTGGGTAATAAATATAAATGTTGACCTTTTACCTAATGAGTCATATATAAATAAAAATGCAAGTGACAAATTCAGAATTAGAGTTGTATAAATCCAAATGAATCGTTAACATGGGCACATAGAATTAAACATAGAAAATGTTATTGGATAGGTTTCCAAAAGCATCAGAAATTATGTATGTGGTTAATGAAATGACATTTGCAATGACAATTAATAGTATTAATATGCAGCAAAGTATTTGCACAAATTCATTTCAGATATAGGATAGCTTTCATATAAATTCATTTTGCTTAATCAATGGCAATGGTACATGGCAGGATTTAAAATGGCCAGTACTATTTTTCTTTCTTTTTCTTCAGGAGTGGCGCAGCATATTAATTAGATGTCCCTCAATGTGCTTCTCTGAGTCAGGAGAATAATGGCTCAGAATTCAACAACCCACTGCTGAAAAGGTGGACAAGAAAGGTCAGTCCATATGCGAATAGGTTAACAGCACTAGAATTATAGAGCACCTGCCGAAAAGATAGAAGAATATGTTGCCATCTCTCACTAAGGCATATTAACAGTTACAGAGCAAATTCTGGAAGATTATACTTATAAATAATTGTCAAGGTTATCAATAGGACTGAGGGAATGCTATAAAACTTCAAAAAATGTGTATGTTTCAAAAATGCTTACCGGAGTGAAGATTAATAACTTAGTCACCAAGGGAGAAATATGTGGAGCTCCTCATTTCAGTGGAAAGAGTACAATTTTAATCCAAAGTCTAGAATACCAGGCTGCTAAGCAAAGTTTCCCATGCTTCCAGAACTATTAAAATAGCCCAATATAGGAAAAAATATATAATTTTCCAATGAACCAATGATACACTTGGAATAAAAAATGGTTAAAACCAGGATTGCAGAGCATTTCCAAGGAATAAAATAAAATGGACAGGCCTATCTTGCCAAATGACATAAGTAATATAAGAAGGCTTATTGTTCATCACAATGAGAGTATGGGGTGGGGGTGCTAATTTGAACACAAAATGGTGATGTTGGATCAGGGTTCTGTGATGTCATATTCCCTTCCCAAAGATACGGTTGCATCCACCGGGAATAAAATAGAATGAGATAATTCTGCTCTACTTGGAAATAATATTGGATGCCAGACTGAACACTTAGTGAGCAGTCAATTTTATATAATTGAATCCTTTAGTCATATGAGAAAAGAAAAGTGACTACAATGCTTAAAATATTCTTCAAAATATCTAGTTGCTTAATATATACACTGTGTTTTTTTCAAATCTGTTACTAATACAGTTCCAGATTAAAGTTTATCTTCAAATAATATGTCTAGAAATGAAATATTTTTCCTAACTTGTAAAATTTTGTGTTCACCTGAAATAAAAATTAGATTTTTTTCCACAAATAATTTTAACAGTAAAAGATCATAGGTTCATTAAGGATGTAGGAAGAAGCAATGCCGTCTGTCTGTGTTTCTACTCTTTTACAAGAAATTGCAGGGACAATTCTTATTCAAGGGTGCCTGGAGGAAGACTGGTAAAAGGGTGTTCAGAATAACAAAAGATGCAGTGCAACACAACAACATATATGCATACAAAAGGAGCAGAGCTTGTGATGCAATGTGACACTGCTTTTGTCATGCCACTTCTTACATTCAGAGTAATCTTCTTTGTAGATAAATATAATAATTAGCATTCTAATCTTCAAACTGTCCCTCTTGAATTTTAATTTTTATATGGTTATGAATTGAAGAAAGGATGTTAAGAGTGAATAAGAATAGCACACATTGTTCTCAAAGCTATCACGATCATCTAATGTTTCTTTTGCAAATTTTCATTCTATATCATCTGTTATAATTATATATTAGTGTAAACAAATTGCATAAGCTAGCCCAGTCATCAAGCTAAGTCCATTTACTCAGAAGGTTTAAGTATTACATCCCATGCACACCAACTTTCTATTTTGATTAAGGGAATCTTTTACAGAAATGGAAAGTCAAAAGAGCTGGAAAGACAAAAATAGAAGTATGCCAAGTGAATTGTTTTCTGTTTATTTAGAAACTAGAGAAAAGAAAAATTTGTAACTCTCTCTCTCGCTCACTTTCAAATTGATTTATATATATTCTACAGAGAAGGAAAAGTGCATATTTTTTGTTCATTTATTTATCTAACGTTTATATGGTTTCCCAATTTGAACACTGTGACTCTCAGTAACATACATCATAAAATATATACAAAAACCAAATTAAAAATTCCAGTTAAAATCAGTAAAGAACTATTGAGAATTAGTCAGGAAATTACATTTACTACATTCCTCCAGACAAGAAATCTAATCACTATGACCCTAAGTCCTGAAGAAGTAGTCAAGTTTGTAGTGTCTTTCTAGAGGCCAACAAATTTGGGCCAACTGTGTGTCTGGGGAGGGGGGAATATTGCAGAGGACAGGGCCACAATGAAAAAGTCACACATCCTAGAGCAGCGGTTCTCAACCTGTAGGTCGCGACCACTTTGGGGGTCGAACGACCTTTTCACAGGGGTCGCCGCGCGCACTAGCCCGCCATCTTGGAAATGCTCCCAGTTCGGCCGTGCCTGCGGGTCGCCAGACAGCCGGTAGCCACGGAAGCGGGAGACTTCGCCCACCTGCCAGGACATGCCCGAACTGGGAGCATTTCACCCCTGGTGCCACGCCCCCTTTGTCACCTCATCGCGTGCGAGGAGGGGGCGGGGCGGGGGTCACGGTGGGGGGTCACGGGGGGTCGCGGCATTAAAAAGGTTGAGAACCACTGTCCTACAGCCTATCACACATTGTTTCAAGAAAGGGATCAAAAGCATGTCACTCTAGTAGAGCATTCAGGATGGGTAAATACCATTGACAAAGGGCAGTCTCCAAATTTTATTTACTTATTTTTGTCCTGCCTTTGTTATCTATTATTATCTATATATATAAAAAAGGATGTACTGTATGTATGTATATTTGTTCCAGCATAACTCAAGAACGGCTTGAGCAATTTCAACCAAACTTGGTACACAAATGACTTACTATCTGGAAACAAATACTGTGGGGGTAAGACACCCCTAGCATGCCTAGGTGTGTGTGTGTGTGTGTGTGTGTGTGTGTCTGAAAACAAATACTGTGGGGGCAAGACACCCCTAGCACCCCTAGGTGTGTGTGTGTGTGTGTGTGTGTGTGTGTGTGTGTGTGTGTGTGTATTCCAGCATAACTCTGGAACGCCTCCAGCAATTTCAACCAAACTTGGTACACAGATGACTTACCCTCTGGAAACAAATACTGGGGGGGGAAGACACCCCTGGTGTGTGTGTGTGTGTGTGTGTGTGTGTGTGTATGTTCCAGCATAACTCTGGAACGCCTAGGCCGTTAAGGAGAGCGAGTGTGGCGTCCTAGAGCGTCAATTGTTTGTGATGTCAGTTCCTTCGCAGCTTCCTCTGGAAAGCCAGCCGTGACATTTGCTCTCCAGTGGACCAATGGGGAAGTGCCTGATGGATTTGGGGCAAAGTGCCAGGATCGTAGACAGGGCAGGAAAGAGGAGCGCATGGGAGGGGGAAGGGAGAGGGCAGGATGATGGGCATGGGAGTAGGGGGAAGAAAGGCTCCCGATGGCTCCCTGTCAGACAAAGGCTTCGATGTCTATAAATACCCGGGCAATCAGCTAGTTTTTAATCAATAACTCAAGGTGATGTACTTAGCCAATACTCCTACATTCTCCTATTTTTTTGACAACAGCCAGTGAAGAGAGGCTGACCCAAAGTCACCCAGCTGGCTTTCATGGCTAAGACAGGACTAGAACTCACAGTCTCCTGGATTTCAGCCTGGTGAATCAACTTTGCTAGACCAAACAAATCAAATAGCCAAATTCTGGGCCATGCAGAGCTTTATAGGCAATAACTCCCCTACAAATTGTATCCAGAAGCCTACTGAAGGCCAGTGTGGTGTTTAACTGGTGAATTGAGATACTCTCATAACTACCTGTGCCACTACATTCTGGACCAATTGTAGCTTCTGGATGGTAAGTTATGCAGGGTGGCAATTTAAATTTACGCTCCTGAATTGCCGTTCGTTATATGTGGCATAAACACCACTATAAAATCTCTTAAATGTTCAAATAAATCAATAAACCTTGTCTTGCTATTATAGCTCTTGGTTCCTTACTGAAACATTTCCAGTGATAATCCTGCAATATATTTCTGCTGTGAAAGAACTATTACTCTTTTTTAATATTTTTAAAATATTAAAAAATGAATTATTACTCTTATAGTAAAATATTTTTTTAAATAAATGTACAAATATTTTTGTAAATAAATTATTTAAAATATATAAATATTTTAAATAATTAGTTATACCTACCAATTATATAAGCTTATGGCACTCTTGGGGAATATATTAAGCCATAATAAGTTTTTACCAAGTCTTTCTTTAATTCCAGTTTTTAAGGCATCCCCCTACATCAGGGGTGTCAAACTCAATTTCATTGAGGGCCACATCGGGGTTGTGTTTGACCTTGGGGGGGGGGCTAGGTGGGCATGGCTGGGGTAGGCATGGCCAGGGTGGCCATGGCCAGCTCGACGTCACTCATGTGGGGGGCACCTGTGGTGGCCAAGTGCCAAGGCACGACTTCCCTCAGATTCTGAAGGACAATAAAGCGGTATATAAGTCTAAGGGCTATTGCTATTTTCCTTCCTTCCTTCCTTCCTTCCTTCCTTCCTTCCTTCCTTCCTTCCTTCCTTCCTTCCTTCCTTCGTTTGTTTTCCTTTCCTCTTCATTCTCATTTCTTCTTCCTTCCCCTCTATCCTTATTTTTCCTTCCTTGTTCTCTTCCCATCTTCCCTTCTTTTTCTTTGTCTTTCCTCTTTCCCTTTGTCCTTTCCTGTCCTTCTTGCATGCTCAAATGAAAAAGGGGAAACATTTCTCCTTTTGTTTTGTTTTTAGTTTGTTTTGCTAGCCCTCTGCCAGCAAAAATGGAGCTTGGGGGGGCCGTGCGTGGCCCCCACAGCCCCCATTTTTGGCCGCAATAGCCTCCTGCAGCCCTCTACCAGTGAAAATGGGGCCTGGCTCGAGGGGCAGTTTTCACTGGCAGATGGCTGCAGGAAGCCATTGCGGCCAAAAACAGAGCCCGGAGGGCTGCATGCGGGCCCCCCAAGCTCCATTTTCACTGGCAGAGGCACTGCAGGCCAATCCTTTTCTGTTTCCAGGATGGCCCTGCAGGCCAGATCTAAGCACCCCATAGGCCAGATCCAGCCCGCAGGCTTTGAGTTTGACACCCCTGCCCTACATCATTCTTTAACGCATAAGATCAATGAGAGTTTCTTTTAAAGTATCACTTCATGGGAGAACTTACTTCACAACTTTAAAATTGTTATAATCTGTCTCAGGCCTATAATTGTAATACTTGGAAACAATATTTATTAGTCAAGAAGCTGAAAATATTTTAGAAATATTTCCTGTTAGAATCAATGCAAGATTTATTTTCATCAGCTATATTCTAGTTTCAACTACAGTAATAGACAGTGGGAACATACATGTTTAAAATATCTTACCTTCTAAACAAACAGAAGTTAGTATTGAAAGTTAACTGAAGGGGTGGGATTGAAAAATTTTAGCAACCGGTTCTCTGCCCGGTTGCTGGGTGGGCATAGCCATGGGGGCGTGGCCTACTCGGCCTCCTGCACCATGGCAGGGGGTGTTTTCGCCCTCCCCGGGATCCAGAGGCTTTCCTCGAGCCTCTGGGAAGATGAAAACGGCCTCCCTGGGCTCCGGAGGCCCTCTGGAGGCCGGAAATGGGCCCGTTTCCGGACTTATGGTTTTTCCGGTAGGCCTGTTTTTCGCCCTCCCCAGGCTCCAGAGGCTTTCCTTGAGCTTCTGGGAGGGCGAAAACGGCCTCCCCCGGGCTCTGGAGGCCTTCCGAAGGCCAGAAACGGGCCCGTTTCCAGACTTCCGGTACTTCCGGTAGGCCAGGTTTTCGCCCTCCCAGAGCCTCCACATGGGCCCTGCACTTACCTGGCATCCAAAATGGGCCGCGTGGAGACTCCTGGGAGGGGTGGGGTGGGCGGGGTCAGCCAGTCCTTGCAACTACCGGTTCAGCGAACCAGATGTAAAATTAACATCCGGTTCACCCAAACCAGTCCGAACTGGCTGAATCCCACCCCTGGTTAACTGCCAATAAAAGCCTGCACAAAAAGATAGGCACAAGACATATATAATTGTAGATGCTGCTCCTTGCTCTGGTTTCTAACCAGACACAGTTTAAAAATCAAAATCACCCATGTTGCATGAAAAAAAAAGAACTTGAGAGCTACCATTGATAGCATAGTTGACATGATGTCCATACTTAATCATTTCGTCAGGACTTTATAAAAAGATACTATTCTTCAAAGCAGCCTCATGTATTAATCAGAATTAATCTAGTAGCACTTATTCAGACTAGCAAAGTTTTTAATAAAGGCATCAATGTCTGTAACCTTTTATTAAGACCTTCTATGCATAAATGTGGGTCAAAGTAGACATCTAGTTTATTGCAGGATTCTGTTCCCATGTTAGCATCATAGCCTTGGTTTTTATTGATCCTAAGAATCTATTTCTGGTTGGATGGCTGTCTATATCATAAAGACACTTGTAATCTGCCTCACAGGTAACCTGCATCTGCATAATCTTTTTGTCCGCTCTAGGAAAATGATGCTCTTCAAAATATTCTTCCACTCGATGCAACTGTCTTGCCAATTATCTAAAAGCACTTGCTGGTTTATAACAGCATATTTGTAGGGGGTGGGGGAATCCTGCTCAAATAGAAAGAAAACACATATCAAGGTGCACCTTACTCATATCTAGTCAGGCACTTACAGCTGCAATTTTGCACACTGGTACACACATTTATTCACTGAACTATAGAAAATCAAATAGGCATACTTGAGACCATTTCTTTCAATACATTTTTTGCAATCAAAGAATAATTTATCGCTTAAGACTATATAGCTATTAATATGTGTCCCTTATGCCAGATGTGGGTTCCTCCCGGTTCACACCGGTTCTATAGAACTGGTAGTAAACCGGTGGTGATGTCACGGAGCCGGTTCTGTCGATGCCGGTCTGTGGACCCCGCTATCTTTTTTTTTTTTTTTTTTTTTTTTTTTTTGGGGTGTTTTTTTTTTTTTTGTGTGGTTCTTTTTTGCTGGTTTTTGCTTCTGCGCATGTTTTTGGCTTTTTTTTTTTTGCTATTTTTTGCTTGTTTTGTTTCTGCGCATGCGCAGAAGCCAAATTTTTGGCACTGTGCATGCATGGCCACACGGCGTGGCCACACAGTGTGCAATGTGCGTGCAGCCACGCGGCACAGGAGGAAGCAAACCAGCGGCGAGGTAAGTTAGAACCCACCCCTGCCTTATGCCATTATTTTTCTCAGTGGATTTCCTTTTTTCAGGTAAATCTCCATGTGAAAAATGAACTGAACAAAAAGGTAATTATCACAATAAAAATAATTATGACCAAAAATAAGCAATATGGTAGAAAGTCCAATGTTCTAGGAAAGTAGTAATAGCAGCCTCTTTTTAAGTACACAATCCCCCTCTTTACAAACACCAGCACTAACAGATTTTAATTCTCAACAGAACCATAAATGCTTTAAAAACGTTGAATCTCTTACCCTCCCACCATGTGGCAAGATCAGGAAACAATATAATGTTTCCTCTCAGGGTGTTCCAAAAGTTATGAATGATTGTACTGGGAAAAGAGCCAGTTTGATCTAGTAGTTAAGGCATCAGGTTAGAAAGCAGGAGACCATGAGTCAAAGTCCCTCCTTAGCCATAAAAGCCAGCTGAGTGACCTTTGGTCACTCTCGATCCAACTGACCTCACGGGGTTGTTGTGGAGAAAATAGGAGGAGAGGAGTATTATGTCCGCTGCCTAGAGTTCTTTGTAAAAATAATAAAGGTAGGATACAAACAAATAAACAAACAAATAAATAAATACTTGGCCATTTCAAATGAAATTGTTTGTAACACTGGTGAGAAAAGTCCAGGTTTTCTACAATCCACCAACCAATTGCAGCTAGGCTGAATTTCAGGTAAATGTAATTATGTATATAATGTACTACTGAAGTTCTATATTGTAAACATAAGTGCTACTATTAGAATTATGTTGGGAGGATTTGTTGCATTTTTGTGTGTTTGTGTTGCTACTGTTGAGCTTCAAAGCTCATTTAAATGTATAGCCTGGGGTAGTTTTGTTTTGTTTCACTACTGAAATGTTAACCACTTTAATCAGCACCTCTTTGCTACTGAGCTTGAAACAAAATTTCTTGTTCCCTCAAATTCTTCTGATACTTTCATATCATTCTGCTTTGAGGCTTGAAAAATGAATTTCTTAATCTTTCTGTATTTTTAAATAACCCTTTTCTTTATTTTCTATATTTCTTAATTTTCTTTTTACAAATAAAACAGCCATACAGTAAGGGTGGAGAGAAATATATGTAATATAACAGCTTTAAAAGGAGAGTAGTCTGTAAAGCATTTGTAACCATGACAACAAATTCTATATGTGTTTTTTAATTTAAAAAAGGCTTGATTTTTCCTTTCATTCATTTTGATTAGCTTACATAACTGTAACTTCATTGGCCTGTCTGAAAAAGATCAAGCATAAGTGGATGTTATTAAGCTCAAGTACAACATGGATGCAAGGACAAAATAGCAACAATTTCATGTGAATTTAGAATAAACATGAATTAATTAAAAATAAGTCAATTTCCTAATAAAGATACTAAGTAGACTGTCAAACACACATAAATTTACACTGGTTTCAAATATTTAACTTTTATGGCTGAACAGTGGCATATAACTTGACAAACCATACTTGCAATATGATTTATAATAAAAGTAATCAGCATATAATAACACAGTAGAAAAAAATACACAATGAATTATGAAAAGTACATGCAACAATTATCAGCAGCAGTAGACAGCAAGAGAATCAGCTGAATACCCAAGGAAAAAGATACTAATTATTTTTCTTCAAAATTGTATTAAATTTCAAAAACAGTACCATACAGTAAAGCAAAGAAAAAAAGACTTAAATTAAAAAAAGAAGGGATAGGGAAAAGCAGAATTGTGGAATATAAACAAAAAGGGGAGAAAGCTATAGAAAAAAGCAACTTCCAACTTTCTTCAATACAGATAAAAACTTAAAAATCAATGACCCTTTGAACCAGAATAAACCATAACAAACAGTACTTTTATTATCGACAACATATGAAAGCCCCAGGTTAAAATTCCATTAAGATACATCTAATTATTGATGGAAAGACTGTATAAATGAGGCCTGCAAGATAAAAATGTACACAGATAATTCTGACTAATTAAGTTGTCCTTTGCTTTACTGCTTTAAACCTTGGGGGGGGGGAGTTTCTAAGAAAGAATGGAACTAAATTGCTAGAGCTTTATAAACCAATCATAGTTAATTGGCAGCCAATATAGGGCATTCAACACAGGCATACAGTGCCTACACAGCAAGGACAAACCTACCAACTTCTTCCTGCGCTAGTCATAGCTTCTGAACTATTTTCAAGAGCAATGCTGCATAAAGTAATTACAATAAGACAATTTTGTGATTATCAACACATGGATTGCCATATCAGGAATCTATGTCCAGCAAATCTACTGTTTGTACCAGCCAAATAGTGCCAGTATTGATAATAGGTATCCATTGCCCTTGAACTTAATGACAAAAAAAACCCTTGCAAGCAATCTCAGCTAACTACAGTAGCACGTCTATTTCTGCTGAAAAAATGCAAACCAGTTCAATCAATTACCCACATTTCAGACTTTGGAACCGTTCCTCCACCACCCCCTGAATCTTAAGCCCTAAAGAATTTTTTAAAAAATCAGTCTCAATTGATTTGCCCAAATTCAACTATCACTACCTCCAAGTCTTAGTTATGCAAGGTCATACCCAATTCAACTGTAACAAAGAAAAGTGATATGAATAATAGGCATAAAAATAATTAATCTCATCAAACATCCTAATGACTCCACGGAACAGCATTAGGAGCAAAATGTTTGCCAAGGAGCTGAATCATGTGCCACAGTACCTTTCTCTAAGATAATTGCATATCGGGATACTAACCATTGCAAGATCAGCCTCTAATTCCACCAGTTCCAAAGAATTCCAGGTACAGCTGTATATTACAAGCCATACAGTTCATAGTAAAATGCATGCCCACAATCTGCACTGAATTGACAAATGTTTGTCTCTCCTGCCAGAAAGTCTCTCCTTGGAAGTGTCTCTCCTTGGAAGTGTCACCTGTTTCATGGTTTTGTCTAATCAGCTGGATGACAGGAAACAGATCACTGCTTCCTTATTATTAAAAACAAGACTGATTTGAAGCAGAAATTACTAGATAGGGGAAAATGATGAAGCTTCTCTCTCTCTCTTAGCAACCCAGCTCAAAAATAGCTGCTTTCTATCAATATTATTGAGGTACGTACACTATATTCCATCATCCAATAAAATACATGAATTCACAAAAACTGTGTTTCATTACCTATTGGAGAACAAGACAGCATGTAAATGGAATCCAAGGTAGAAGCCAGCAGCTGTATCCAGTGGAAGCTTTGTTGAAGTAGAAAGAATAAGTTTGGATGTCCTGAAATTGATTCCCTTCACTCAGAATAGTTCTCTGCATCTTTCCAAGAATGTTTGTCATTCAGGGGATGTACAAGATACAGTCCAGAAGGCAATATTAAGCTAGTCAATGATTGGGTATTTGTTGCATTTGCTGTAGTGGATGCCAGAACTGCAAACCTTGCCTTGGAGTGCAGCTACATGAAACAGAAAGCTCATTTTGCTTTCTTAATCAGAACTTCCATTCCCAGATGGAAAATTAAATTTAGAGATGACCATGTGAAAAGGTGGGTGAAAAGTCAAGTATTTCATCATGTGCAACTCAGGTTATTGTAGAAAAGTACTAATGTACAATTCAGCCTGAGGGATATATTACATGTGATTCCAATCAGGAGGAGAAAATTAATACTTACCTGAAAAATTAAAGAAACTATAGTACTATTTCCATTGCTCCTGTGCTAGCATAATAATTCCAAAGCATTGAAGTGTTCCTCTGGATACATTTCCAAAATTAAAATTAGAGAAAGTATTTTGAATATCTTTTAAGAAAAGAAAGGGTCAGCAAGCCTGATGTAATTTTCAAAGACTCACTTTAATTAGCCTTTATGTCCCTATAAAACTATTTGGAAAATAGGACAAGTTGAGGCAAAACTAGATGTTCTCTTAATTTCAAGTATGCTGCTACTTACTTAGTTTTCCTTTGAAACACAGCAGGATGAATAGAGACTTATCTCTGCCCTTCCCAGACCAAATCCCTGAGTTCCCCATATGTCTACAATGCTTAGACAAAATGGAGATTTTGTTAATCTAATTGAACTGCATGAGAAGGATCCAATTTGTGTTAAGGAGTTAGC
The DNA here is from genome assembly GCA_003457575.1 of Thermophis baileyi. NCBI lineage: Eukaryota > Metazoa > Chordata > Lepidosauria > Squamata > Dipsadidae > Thermophis > Thermophis baileyi. The sequence goes on along the minus strand of QLTV01003290.1, from coordinate 242,587 downwards.
AAGTAAGCCTCCCCCCTCATTCACTGCATTCTGAATAAGATCCCTTTGTTTGTATTACATATGAGGAGAAAAGGATATATAATTACGTGCCAAGAATTGGCAAAATAAGAACTACCTCAAAACAGTATCAACAAACATTTTTAAATGGCCAAAATCTCACAAGATTGCCAAGTTTTCCTAGGGTTCTCATGCCACATTACTAAAATTTAGCAAGAGAGTTCACAGAGTTTTTGTCCTGTGTCACTAGAAGTTGTGAGATCACAAAAATCTCATAAGATCAATGATCTCACATATGGGCATACTCAAAAGGAGGACCAAGTCATCATAAAATTATCATGCAAACAAATCAAATTATGTACCTGCACCATTTTGAGGTTATCAGAGCTCCTACTAGAAACACCTGGTTTCATAAAACTGCAATAATTATTTTTATACTTAGACAGTTGTACAGGTAGTCCTTGACTTACAACAGTTCATTTAGTGACCGTTCAGGGTTACAACGGCACTGAAAAAAGTGACTTATGACCATTTTTCAGTTACAACCTTTGCAGCATCCCCATGATCACATGATCAAAATTTGGATGCTTGGCAACTGATTCATATTTATGACCGTTCCTTTGTCCCAAGGTCATGTGATCACTTTTTATGACCTTCTGACAAGCAAAGCCAGATTCACTTAACAACCGAGTTACTAACTTATCAACGGCAGTGACAACTGAGGCAAGAAAAGTCGTAAAATGGGGCAAAACTCCCTTAACAAACATCTCATTTAACAACAGAAATTTTGGGCTCAATTGTGGTCGTAAGTCAAGGACTACCTGTAGAATGATGCTGACTTCCAAAAAACAAAGGGTCATAGGGTCTTTTTGCCAATATCAGGGTCATAGACTTTTTCAGACAATAACAAAAAGGGGTGTTGGTCTTACCTGATACACTCCCTCTCAGTGTGCTGAGAGAGAATCCAAGGAATGGGTTAACTCTGGCTCTTCTGCTCGGAGACTGAGTCAATCAATTCTTTGGTCACGCCTCCTTTGCCTGCACATGCCCAGTTTTGACTCAGTCTTTGCTCAGAGGAGACGTGCAGAAAAATGCTCTTAGAACAAAGAACAGAGATATTCCTTGGATTCTGGAAACTTAAAATAAGGTCTCGGCTCCGCGTAAGCCTTTGCAAGACTGCACATGGCTAGGCTGGCTCCCCCGGTCTGCCCGGCACAGCCACCACACCCCTTCTGATTGGTTGGCTCCCCTGGCCTAACCGGCATAGCCTCCCTCGTTGCGGCTGGAGAAGCCGTTTTGCCCCGGTTAGTGGCTGGCTTTCCAGTCTGTCCGGCACAGCCACCTTCGCCACAATTGACTAGCCCGGCCCATCCAGCACAACCATTTACGTCCCTGCTGGCTTCCCATCCTGTTCGGCATAGCCGCCGTTGTTCTGGCTCCAGGACAGAGCCAAGGCCCCTACCCAGACCCCACAGGCACCGGAGAGGGCTGGAGTCACTGCCCGGTTAAATCCTGGGGCATACTCCGAAGCGGCTAGAGGGGAAAAGCTGCGGCAGCAAGGTTCGACATAAGACCAAGCTTGCCTTGTCCGGAGGGACAGAAACCAAAGATGGTGGATCCCGTAAACTCGGGAATGCCAGGGATGAGCGAGGAGGACCAGGGATTACCGGTCCAAACCCAGAGCCATCCGAAAAGCTCCACAGGGCCGAAGTCGGCCACTAAGGGAGCAGCAGCCACATTAAAGGCTAAAGCCCTTTCCTCCCAAAGGGCTTCAAAAGCAGAGGAGAAAGATGCCCGGAGGCACCAGGCGGCCATTGACAAAAGAATTGCCAAAGCTGTGAGGGAGGTAGAGTGAAGGAGGGGGGAAAGTCCCCCTAGAGCGGAAATGGTTGAAAATTCCCACGCTTTACCAGCCCAGCAGTTCAGCCGGCCAATCGAGTTAAAGCAACAGATTCCAGTTTGCTCTCAAGTTGGAACACGAGATGGCGCTAGAGAGCAATTCTCTCAGCCATCCTTTTCATCAGAAGGCAATGAGGCTTTTGATGATCCACCTCCAAAGAGGATGAAAGCTGCACCAGAGGCCACCTTTACACCCACGGCGGCAGGACTTCATCCACGGGAAAGTCATGGGCCTGACATTATTGGCCAGATGAAAATTATGATTTCAGAGGCCATAGCACAGGGCATCACTGCAGGCCTACAACAGGGACATCAGGCTGCTCCTGTGGCACCTGAAACCCCCCCTGCATCAAGACCAATATATGACATCCAAGCATCAAAGGGATCTGGCTGACTTTCCAAAGATCTCAATCACCCCCTTCCTCCATGCAGAGCGGGGTATCGCTCTCAGGAGATGAAGACCAAAAAGAGATGGAGCTCTCTGAGGATGAGGGGATGGCTCCAGACCCCCCAGCTTTCACAGGGCTCTTTTGCCCAGGGCTCTTTAAATCCTTATTATTTAAGGCCAAAGCTGCAGCACACCTGGGAGCTGATCCAGCTACAACGGAACCAGCATTAGACCTAGTGGACCCGAGTGAGTTGCTCTTTTTATAGCCAACCGCAGAAAGCGAGGAGATTCCATCACCTAAAATTTTCCGGGACGTGATCCAAAGACAATGGGTCCAACCAGGCCAAGTGGGAGTGACAAAAGATTTTATAATATGGCCCCCGGATTTCTCCGAGACACTGCAACCATCAACCATAGATGACCCTTAACATCTTCCACCATCCTGTCTAACGACACAGAGGATGCTCTGAAGACAGAGGATAGGAAGGCGAAAGTTGTAAAATGGGGCAAAACTCCCTTAACAAACATCTCATTTAACAACAGAAATTTTGGGCTCAAATGTGTCGTAAGTCAAGGACTACCTGTAGAAGGGGCGTTGGTCTTACCTGATATGCTCCTTCTCAGTGTAGGGGGAGAGAGTCCAATGGAATGGGTTGTTGCTCCTTGCTTCCTCTTGAGGCTGAGTCAATCATTTCTTGGTCACGCCTCCCTTTACTGTGCATGCCCCAGTTTTTTTGATGAAGGCGTAGTGATTGACATGATGATTATCAGTGCTGTTTCTGGTTCATCCTGGACTCAGGCCCTGATGGCCGCCAGGGTGGTGTTGGACTCTCTCTCCTACACTGAGAAGGAGCATATCAGGTAAGACCAACGCCCCTTCTCTATTGTGTTGAGGGAGAGAGTCCAATGGAATGGGACATACCAAAGCTGGCAGTCCTAAGGGTGGGTAGCAGTCTGGTCCTGAGTCCCCCAATCCCTATGCACTTTCTGGAGCACCCGCCTGCCGAATGCTGCTTCGGCTGAGGCAAAGGCGTCCAATTTGTAGTGTCTTATGAATGGGGATTGAGAAGACCATGTTGCTGCTCTACAGATCTCCTTGATGGAAGCCTGTATGTTCCATGCTGCTGTTGTGGCAGCGCTCCTCATTGAGTGGGCTGTCACTCCACCTGGTTGTGGTAGACCCTGGCTCTCATACGCCTTGGCGATGCAAGACCTTAGCCAACAACCTATGGTTGATGGTGACACTGTGTTGCCCAGTTTGGAAGACTGGAAGGATACGAAGATCCATCCCTCCATCTTCCTAAACGCAGCTGTTCTCTTGATATAGGTTTTGAGGGCCCTCCTCACGTCCAGTGTGTGCCATTTCTTTTCCTGGGTGTGATTTGGGTTTGGACAGAAGTCCGGCAGTATTAACTCTTGTCTTCGGTGAAATGAGGAATTCACTTTGGGCATAAAAGATGGGTCCAAACGTAGAACCACTCTGTTAGGATGTAGTATACACAGGTCCTCTCTTATGGAGAGGGCTGCCAGTTCTGATATCCGTCTGGCCAAGGTGATGGCCACTAAAAAGACTACCATGAGAGTAAGCAGTCTTAGGTTACTTGATTTTAATGGTTCGAATGGTCCTGATGTAAGAGCCTCTAGGACCCTGGTTAAGTCCCATGTGGGATATCTGTGTACCACTGGGGGTTTCAGGTTGGTTGCACCCTTGATGAAAGTGCGTCTCAGCAGATGCTGTGCCAAGGAATCAGTTTTTCCACATGACAATACTGAAGCTAAGGCTGCCGTCTGTCTGCACAAGGTGTTAGGGGAGAGCCCCTTGTCTAGATCCTCCTGGAGAAATTCCAGGATCCTAGGTAGTGACGCACTCGTTGGATCTAGGTTCACTCTGGAGCACCAGTTGCTGAAGGTCTTCCAGGTCGCATTGTAGATCCTATTTGTGGAAGGTCTCCTAGCGGCCTGTATTGTTTGTATTACTTTATCATTGATTTTAAGTTTGCTTAGGGCTGCCCATTCAAGTGCCAAATGGTCAGTTGTAGCCATTGTGGTTCTGGGTGGACAATGGCTCCCTGGCTGAGAGAGATCCTGTCCGACGGTATCCTCCAGGGCCGTGATACCGACAGACTCACCAGGTCTGCGAACCATGGGTGCCTGGGCCAATGTGGTACTAGGAGTAGAATGTCCGCTCCTTCTGCTAGTACCTTCTTGATTACTCTCAGAATGAGCGGAAGTGGGGGGAAGGCATAGAGTAGGCCCCGGGGCCATGAGATGCAAAACATGTTGACTCCTTCCGCCCCTGGTGTTGCATATCTGGAATAGAACCTGTTTAGTTGAGTGTTCGATGGGGAGGCGAACAGGTCCAGGTTTGGTTCCCCAAACCTTCTTGACAGCTCCCTGAATAGGTCCGGATGTAGTCGCCACTCTGCATGATCGACCTCGGTCCTGCTGAACCAGTCTGCTTGCACATTGGTTACTCCTGAGATGTGCTCCGCTCTGATGGAGAGCAGATTTTTCTCTGCCGAGAGACCTAGTTGTTCAACCTCCTGCATGAGTGTCTTGGAATGGGTCCCCCCTTGATGGTTGATATGTGCCTTGGTGGTCCATCAGGATGAGAATGTGGTGCCCTGTGGCCACTTCCTGGAATTGTTTCAGGGCTAGGTGTGTTGCCCTGAGTTCCAACCAATTGATGTTGTTCTTGAGTTCTCGTTGGGACCACTGTCCCTGTGCTATCTGTGATTGACAGTGTGCCCCCCAGCCAAAAAGGCTGGCATCTGTGGTGATGGTTAGACGGGTGGGTTCCTTGAACCCTGAACCCCTTTTTACTGCTTGTGATCTCCACCATTGGAGAGATCGTCGCACCTTCAATGGAATGTTGACCCTGATTTTGGAGTTGCTCCTGCCTGACCGCTGGTAAGGCAAGAGAAACCACTGTAAGGTCCTGGCATGTAGACGTGCCCAGGGGACTATTGATATGCACGATATCATCTTGCCCAGGAGTTGGGACAGGAGGTTTAAGGGTACTGATCTGGATCCTTGGATTTGAGTCACCAGTGTCTTTATGCTGAGCCGACGTTCCCTGGACAGGAAGACTTTGCACTGCCCCCAGATGTAGTAACCAGTTGGCAGGAGTCACCTGGCTTTTGTTGAAGTTCACCGAAAAACCATGATTCTGTAGGATCTGGGTTGTGATCCTGAGGTCCTCTGTTGCCCTGAGGTAAGAGGATGATTGGATTAGGATGTCGTCCTGGTAGCATTGGACGCGTACTGGGATTGACCTGAGGTGCGCTGCTACTACCGCCAGAAGCTTGGTGAAGGTTCTGGATGCCGATGGTAAGCCGAATGGAAGGGCTCTGTATTGGTAATGTTGACCGGCATAGTGAAAACATAGGAACCGATGTGATGGAAAGATGGGAACGTGCAGGTATGCTTCCATCAGGTCTATGGATGTTAGAAAGTCTCCCTTTCGAACACTCTCCAGTATTGATTGCAGAGAATGCATCTTGAACTTTCTGAAAATTAGATGCCTGTTGAGTCTTTTTAGATCCAAAATTGCCCTCTACCCCCCGAGCTTTTCAGAACTATGAATAGGATGGAGTAGAAACCCTGTCCCTGTTGTTCTCTTGGGACCGGCTGTATGGCCTGGATTTCCAGCAGGTGTTGTAGCTCTGATTCCATGACTGCTCTTTTTGTTCTGTCCCTTGATGCAGGGAAACTTATGAAAAAGCTCGGGGGTGTGGAGGAGAATTCTAGAGTGAGACCTAGGTTCACTGTGCTTAGAACCCAGGAGTCTGTGGTTGTTGTTTCCCATTGGCTGGCGAAGAGGCCCAGTCACCCTCCAATGGGGGGTCCAGCCCCGCCGTCATTTGTTACAATGGAAGGGGCAGCTGCCTGTGCCCCTGAATGACTGCTTACCCTGGGGCTGCGGGCCATTCCTATCTCTGAAGCCCTATTTGTCCGGTATCTGTTTTGTCTGTGGTTGTACTGTCTTTGAGATTGTGGGATGTTGAATCCCGCTTCTGTGGACTGAAAGGAAGGCTTCCTGAAGTAGGGTGATTGATACCTGTCTGCTCGTCTGTACCCTGATGGTAAGACCTTCCCTCTGTCCTTGGTCTCCACTAGTAAGGGTTCTAGGGCTTCTCCAAATAACTTGTTGCCCTTGAAAGGAGCAGAAGCCAGTTTCTATTTGTACTTCAGATCCGCTTGCCAATGGCGAAGCCACAACATGCAGCGAGCCATCACTGAAGATGCAATGGCCTTTGAAGCGTACTTGGATGCATTCAAGGTGGCATCCGATGAGAACTCCAATGCTGCTATGAGTTTATTGAAGTCCTGTTGTGAGTGAGGATTGCCTGGAATAATCTTTTCCTGCATCTGCTGTAGCCATATGAGCAACGCTCTGTTGAGAAATGATGCAGCTGTCGCTGCCTTGACCGCCCAGGCAGCTGCTTGGTGCGCCCTGCGGAGTGTCATCTCAGTCTTTTTATCCTCTGCTTTTAACGTGTCTTCAGTGTCATTCGACAGGATAGTGGAGGATGTTAATGCTGCCACTGGGCCATCGATGGTTGGTGGTTGTAACACTTCAGTGAAATCAGGTGCCACGTTATAAAATCTCTTTTGGTTTCTACCTGGAACAGTAAAAACTGCTGGTTGGGTCCATTGGCCCTGAACCGTGTCTCTAAATAGCTCAGGAGATGGTATCTCCTCACACTCTTTAGTTGGTTTGGCAAATAGCAGTTCCCCTGGATCTTGCAGATCCAATGCTGACTCTGATGTTGAGGGATCTGCCCCCAATTGTGTTGCTGCCTTGGCCTTGAACAGCAAGGATTTGAAAAGCGCAGGCCGGAAGAGCCCAGCAAATACTGGGGTCTCTTGGGTCATGCCCTCATCCTCTGAAAGCTCATCATCCTTTGTCTCTTCATCTCCTGAGGATTAATACTCACTCTGCGTGGATGATAATATCGATCCCGATCTCTGAAATGTATGTTGTGGCGCTATGGGTTGATCCATGTGCTGCCCCTGTTGAAGGTTGGCAGAGAATGCCCGAGATATTGCTGCAGAGATCATTCTTTCCATTTGCTCCATCATTTCTGGCCCTTGAGTTCCCTCTGGCTGAAAGCCTGCAGCTGTTGGGGTAAATGTGGCTTCTGGTGCCAATCTCCCCCTCTTGGTCTGGGGTTCCCCTTGATTTACAGCTTGGAACAGGCTTGAAACAGTAAAAGATTCTCTGTTTTCAGTTTGCGGTGAGCTTGTAGCAATTAAAGCCTCACTCCTGTCTTTGTAAGGGTTTTTCCCCTGAAATTGCAGCCTTACGCCCTCTGGTGATGCTACCTGAGTACCAGAGACATGCTGCTCTACTGCCATTGGTTGGATTTGTAGCCTCGCTGGAGAAATGCAGGAACTTTCAATTCCTCCCTCTTCAGGGGAGATCCTCCCCTTTCTTTGTTTCTCCTTCTTCTCGGCCCTCATGATTTCCTTATCAATGGCCCTTTGTCACCTTTGGGCATCCCTTTCTTCAGCCCTTGTGGTCCTTTTGGACACAGGTCTCTTTGCTTTGCTTCCTTTATCTGGCCTCTTTCCCTTAGCTGCCTTAGTGGCTGTCTCAGGGTTTGGGGTCATTCCTTGTTGTTCTGGGTTTAGGGCCGGTATCCCCTGGTCCGCCATTATGAGCCCTGTCTCCATTGGGTTGAAGATATCCTCCTTCCTTCCCCTCTGTTCTACAAATTGCGAGTTTATGCTCGCAATTTGGATTGGCGGCACGGCTGCTATGCCGGACTAAGCCGGGAAGTTAGCCCTTAGATCTGCGCCTTGCCGCTGGGGAAAGCGGCCCACTCTCAGGTGCGTTTGCCAAGGCTTTGGATCACCGCTTATCTCCTTTTCCTTGGGGGAGGGGGCTGACAGCTGTGCCGGGCTAAGCTGGGAAGTCAGCCATGGGGGAGTTGCTACCCCCCCTCTCTTTGGCTAAAAGACAAAGCCTCTGTGCTGCTGGTCTGCCGATTCTGAATAGGTTTAAAGCCGTGAGGGCCCTGCGCTCCGAATAACGGAGTTTCTACCCCCTTTCTCGTGCCGGCTTGACTAAACGCCGAAGCCTCTGCGCTGCTGGCCTGCCAATGGCCGCTTTTTAACCCGGAGCTGGTCTCTTACAGTTTTGAGTCCAATGGAATGTTCTGCTTGTTTTCCAGCACATGCTCTTTTTGCGTCCAGCTCTCGAAGGCTGAGTCAAAAAACTGGGGCATGCACAGTAAAGGGAGGTGTGACCAAGAAATGATTGACTCAGCCTCAAGAGGAAGCAAGGAGCAACAACCCATTCCATTGGACTCTCTCCCCCAACACAGTGGAGAATGATGCTGACTTCCAAAAAACAAAGGGTCATAGAGTCTTTTTGCCAATATCAGGGTCATAGGCTTTTTTCAGACAATAACAAAAATAAGAAATTTCTTAGCATACATAAAAAGCTTTGCCCTCTCTGTTATTAGGTATATATTATCTTTTCTCAGGCAGCCTCATAAACATCTCAACATATGTGTAGAAGTGGTTGGTTATTGTTCTTCTTATGCCACAGATGTAATAAATTCAAAGGAATATTAATATACATACTTTAGTTTACTAATAGTGCCTTTTTGGTAAGAAATTATTAGCAATAGCAATAGCAATAGCACTTAGACTTATATACCGCTTTACAGTGCTTTACAGCCCTCTCTAAGCGGTTCACAGAGTCAGCATATTGCCCCCAACAATCTGGGTCCTCATTTTACCCACCTCGGAAGGATGGAAGGCTGAGTCAACCTTGAGCCGGTGAGATTTGAACCGCCGAACTGCTGAACAGTCAGCTGAAGTAGCCTGCAGTACTGCACTCTATTACTATGGTGAACCAAATAACTATGCATGTGGGAGAGTTGTTTTTTGTTTTGTGCCTTCAAATCATTGTTGACTCCCTATGACTTCCTGAATTAGTCCCTGCAGTTTTCTTGGCATAGTTTTTCAGAAGTAATTTGCCGTGGCCTGCTTCCTAGGGCTGAAAATAGTGACTAGCTAGCTTCATATCTAAGGCAAGTCTAGAACTCAGCTCCTCAGCCTGATATCTGCCAAACTTTAAAAGCGCTTCATAAAATCTGTCAAATGTCAGGCTTCACTGTTTATCAATGGAAAGCAAAATCATGCATATCATGCTATATGACTCAAGTTTAATATGTTGCTGAAAAATAGATAAATAGATTTTAATATAAACATGAATATAGACAAAATGTTTACTTTTGCTATTGTAGAGAAAGAGAAAATATCATGATATTATTATATATGCTCCCTGGCTCTGATAAACTATGGATGCTTCACAGCATAAAAGCATCACAAATATACAGTCCAACTAGAGAACATACTGTAGTAGTAAACAAAATCACAAATCTGGTCATTCACAAGCATATATCATACAAGCAAGAAGAGTTCCCATCAGCACCCAAAGACTGGGTGAGCAAGGTCTATAAAACTCTCTACAAGGTCAACAGGGTTTTATTTATTTATTTATTTATTTATTTATTTATTTATTTATTTATTTATTTATTTATTTATTTGTCAAATATAGCAGGTATAGGTATAAACATAAACATAATCAAAGTGAATACAGATAGATGAGGACAATAGGACAGTAGGACAGGGACGGTAGGCACGCTGGTGCGCTTATGCACGCCCCTTACAGACCTCTTAGGAATGGGGTGAGGTCGACAGTAGACAGTCTAAGGTTAAAGTTTTTTGGGTTTGGGGAAGAAACCACAGAGTCAGGTAGTGAATTCCAGGCATTGATCACTCTGTTGCTGAAGTCGTATTTTCTGCAGTCGAGTTTGGAGCGGTTTACATTAAGTTTGTATCGATTGTTTGCTTGTGTATTGTTTTGGTTGAAGCTGAAGTAGTCATTGACAGGTAGGACATTGTAGCATATAATTTTGTGTGCTACACTTAGGTCAGATCAAAGGCGGCGTAGTTCTAAGTTTTCTAGGCCTAAAATTTCAAGTCTGGTTGCATAAGGTATTATGTTGCGAGCAGAGGATTGTAGTACTCGTCTCATGAAATATCTCTGGACATTCTCAATTGTATTAATGTCCGATATGTAGTGTGGGTTCCAGACAGATGAGCTGTATTTGAGAATTGGTCTAGCAAATGTTTTATATGCTCTGGTTAAAAGTACAATATTACCAGAGAAGAAGCTACACAAGATTAGGTTAACAACACTTAATGCTTTTTTATGCAATGTTGTTACAGGGGGCTCTGGCACTTAGCTAATTAGAGATGAGTACTCTA
>QLTV01003290.1:219886-231573 GCA_003457575.1 Thermophis baileyi | reverse complement strand
TTAGTTTCAGAAGTAGTTTGTCATGTACCACTGAATCAAAGGCTTTACAAAAGTCTATGTAAATTGTGTCTATTGCTTTACCCTGATCGAGTTGTGTAGTCCATATGTTTTTGCAGTGTAGGAGTTGCAGATTACAGGATAATTTTTTCCTGAAACCAAATTGTTTGTTAGAAAGTAGGTTGTTAGTTTCTAGGTGGAGGGTAATGGATTGGTTTATGATTGATTCCGTGACTTTGCAGGTGACGCAACATAATGAGATTGGTCTGTAATTTTCGACGTTGCTGGGATCTCCTTTTTTGAAGATAGGGATGACTGTGGCTTTGTTAGTTTCTAGGTGGAGGGTAATGGATTGGTTTATGATTGATTCCATGACTTTGCAGGTGACGCAACAAAATGAGATTGGTCTGTAATTTTCGACGTTGCTGGGATCTCCTTTTTTGAAGATAGGGATGACTCAATAGTGAAGGATGTTCATACAGAGCATTTCTTTCTACAAAGATATGCATTTACATACAGATGAATGGAAAAGAGGGTTATCACATGTTCAACAGTGGGGGCCAGCTGCTTCAGGGGCTCTCCATTTTTATAATATTTGGAAAAGGCCCTGATTTGAGTGTTCTGAAAAACAGTTGCATGTAGGTTACAAACTACTTATTCTCTCTCCTGTTTACTACGTCTTTATTAAAAATAGTAAGGTATGCATCATTCATAGATAGATGTTTTTCCAACACTTTTATATAGCGTAGAAAATGTCTATATTCCATAAACATATATATGTTTTTGTTCTTAAATTGAGACTCAGAAGTAGAAAATCCTTGCAAATTTTAAAAGACTATATATTTAAAAAGTATTTAAAAATTTCCAGAATCAAATGATGTGATTTATCTTCAATTTTACTATATGTTTCTGGCACAGAATACAACTGTTATATCAAAACCATCTATATTTTTACTATGTAAAAATCTGAAGCCACATAGACAGTATTTATAAAGTAAAATTTAACCAATACATTCTTTGGTTGCAAACTTCAAAGCAAGTTGACTATCAAAGTGTAAAGCAATATTATCTGTGATGTTGGGCAAAGATAACCATGAGGGATGCTACAGATTTTGTGAAATAAGCTTTAGTACTTTATGATCCCCTGGGAAAACAGCTTACAGCTTTTTAATTCTAATGAGAGTTCTGCTGAAAGGCAGTATCTTTCAGGACCATTTTGGATCATATATGTTCTTTACTATGAAAAAAAAACCAATTTTTGTTTGTTTATTTTATCAGTAAATATATAAGTTTTAAATCTAAAAAATTACAATTGCACTTTATAACTTGCAAATAAATTATAAAAAAGAACATCATATCCTCAGCATTCTCAACTCTGAGGTAAACTAAACCAAAAGCATAATCACCATTCTGATAAACTAAAGTTAGGATATTCAGATTTGCTTCAATAGATTTCCAAAGTTTTAAGTTTATGCTCCAACTTACCTGGATGCTGTTTGATCCACTGGTTTCCAATGGAATAATAGGAAGCTCTTGTCTTCCCATTGAATGTACATTCAAGTAAACATTCCTCTGTGAAAGTATTAAGGATATTCTTTTTGCCATCACCTATGATGATGGGATATTTCTGAATAATTTGTATACCAATTATTTTGTATATTGCATACAAATTATTTTTGTATACTATTTATAGAAAAAAGTATAATTTTGTATAACTTAGAGCAACAAGATTTATTGCCAGGTTCAATATTATGTCTTTTCATAATTTTACAGATCAGCACACTATGCATTGGAATAGGAATTATTCTAATGAATAATTCAGTGAATGGAAATTATTCTCTTCCAGTCAGGATAGAATAGAATACTCAGAATAGAAATTCACTGAATAGGAGTGAATAGGAATTATTCTGTTGAATAGGAATTATTCTCTTCCCTTCAAACTCACAAGGATTTCTTATAAGGGGCTTTGGAGAGAGGCTAGCACACATCCCATCTCAGGCTTCCTGAACAGTAAATCTCCACCCTCTCTCTTTGCAGACCTTCAACTCATCAGACGTCTTCCAAACACACTCAACATGAACAGCTCGGGGGGGAAAAACTTTATCTAGACTGAAGCCATCTCAAGCAATTACTTACTGACTGTGTGAGACTGCAGTTTCTTTTAGTACATGATAGTCTAATTCCATAGCTAGTGTCTCCAACATTTCAATAGACCTTTTGCCCCATGGTTCATTGGCCTTAAAATGAAGCAGTTGTTAGTTATTGATATAACTAATATCTTTGCTGGAGAACTCTTGGGTTTTGTCTTTCTTTTCACATCAATTCCATTCTCTGTACTCTCTGTTCTTTTCTTCTATGTGTGTGGAAAGTCAAACACCATCACTCTCTTGCCCTGATTTAAAGCTCAGGAGTCCTGCTCTTGCTGAGCATGAATGCAATCAGTTAAATGAAGAGCTCCCTTTTCAGCTCAGAAAGCAGGAAAAATGTTGGAAAAGCAAACCACAAGTCTTATGGAGACAAAACAGAGGCTACAGAAGGACTACAATATATTATTGTTTCACATATGTATAATGTAAGACGTATGTGTGTATGTATTTATGTGTTTGCATTCCATAATCCCCTCCCTTGCATTCCAATCCATTCCCTCCCCCATTGCTTCTTGTCTGGCTGTGAGCAGGGTTTGCAAAACAAGCCATGTCAGTATGTATGTATGTATGTATGTATGATGACCAACAAACAAAATTATGCCTTCTAATATGACAATGGTTAAGTTTTTTAGAAGCCTGCAGATTATCCAAATAGTGACTGTGATGGGGTAGGATGTGCAGCTGCTACCAGTTTTTCATAACTTTCTGCAACTGTCCTAAAAGTTCAGAACTGAAGGGAAGAGGTGATGATACATAAGGGTAGAAATATTCAATAACCATACCACAGTTCAACAGATTTCAAGTAAAGAATGTGGGCTTTTCAGGAAAAGTAAACTTATCATACTGGAATATTTTCTGGATTATTTTGTACTTGACTTGAGTACAATTGAAATAATCTTTGACATGCTGTGACATTCCAAGATTAGCATGACTTTTAAAGATGTAAAGTTACCTGGAAAATTGTATCAACAGTTTTACAAAGTTCTCATACCACATACCACCATAATCCTACATTAACTGGATATTTCCAAACTTAAAAATATATATCTATATACTTGCTGACCATACAATAGCAATACAAGTACTAAATTAATATTTATTTTAATATTTAAGATATTATTGTTATTATTAAAACAAGAGAACTTCATCCACTCTGTATTCACCATCATTATCAATACTGGTAAAGAATAATCATCAACCAGGACTCAGGCATGCTGAGTGTTATATAATTTCAACTCTGACCGCATTAGCTAAAAGTTTTTAAACAGATCTGGGACTCAGATTATTAAAAGACTGAAGCTATCAACACCATTATTTAATACACAAATGGAATCTGGGTTTTCATCCTTAAAAATCTCAAATAAATCCAGACCTTTGTCATGAGGACGCAGATTGTTGGGGACAATATGCTGACATTGTAAACCGCTCAGAGACAGCTGTAAAACACTATGGAGTGGCATATAAGTCTAAATTCTACTGCTATAACGATGCTTTATAAGCAGTTTTGCCATTTCATTTACTTGAGACAGCAAATATTTTTGTTATAGCAAAGGAACTATTTATTTAGCAAACAATGAAGATGCAATGTGGAAAGTGAAATTCTGAACAGTGCATCTAATTGATTTATGTTCTTATTAGAAAAAGAGAGGGAGAGGGAGGGAGGAGAGAGAAAGAGAGACAGGATAAAGATATTTTTGTCTTGATGATAAAAATATTGCAGGATCTAATAAAAACATTGATTCATGTGTGCTTGATGGTGAAATGGGCTAGGTGTGTCACTACGTTCATTTTAATTTGTCAGCAGGACTCTTATTCTGAAATGACACTGTATACTGATATGAAGTTCTCATGTGATACCTGTACTGCGCATGTGTTACTCTTTTCTTTGTTCTCTTTGTTCTTCACCATGTAGACACAGACTTAGGTGTTCTTATTTTTGTTATGCAAATATATTACTTTTATTCTTTCCTGGACTCCGGTCTTATTCATGAGGATTGAGGGCAGGGAAACAAGATTCATGTCACCTCTAATTATTTATCTCCGCAACAAGGTGTTTGTCAAAACTGTATTCAATATAGCATCTCAAGTTGGAAGACATTTCCTGAAATATGTCTTTTTAACAGGCAAATGTTTTTCTGTGATTTCTAAAGCATCTTAAAGTTTTAATATCTTTAAATATTCTCTGAAAGCTGCCTTCTCTTGTTCTCATAATAGGAGGGGGAAAACACATTGTTTTTCTTCCAGTAGTCAGACAGGCTTAGAGAAAATACATATACAGCTAAAATCTTGTATTAGCTAAGTTAGTTTGCACATCTATTTCAGTTTGTCAGAGATTGTAGCAGGGATGAAATCCAGCAGGTTCTGACAGGTTCTGGAGAACTGGTAGCGGAAATTTTGATTAGTTTGGAGAACCGGTAGCGGAATTTTTGAGTAGTTTGGAGAACTGGCAAATACCACCTCTGGCTGGCCCCAGAGTGGGGTGGGAATGGGAATTTTGCAGTATCCTTCCCCTGGAGTGGGGAGGGAATGGAGATTTTGCAGTATCCTTCCCCCAGGAGTGGGGAGGGAATGGAGATTTTGCAGTAGCCTTCCCCTGGAGTGGGGTGGGAATGGAGATTTTGCAGTATCCTTCCCCTACCATGCCCACCAACCCACCAAGCCACGCCCACAGAACCAGTAGTAAAAAAAATTGGATTTCACCACTGGATTGTAGTGGTTTCTTAACAACTCTAGGAAGTTTTCCTTACTGGTGCCCTGTTCATAGGATGCAATATTCTCTGAAGTCTGAAATACTACTTAATATTAAGGCTTTGCAAAACATTTCAAAGGGCTGTGCAAAGTGATCATCCATGAAGCACTGAGGCAACTGCATCCCTAGAAAGCTTAAGACAGTTGCTTCAAAAGCTTTCCCAGGTTAGCTTCACAAAGCAAAGTGTCTGTGCTTATGCATATGGATGCAAAGAAACCAGGAGACTGTGAATTCTAGTCCCACTTTAATCATGAAAACCAGCTAATTGACCTTGGGCAAGTCATTCTCTCTCAGCCCAATCTCTCACAGGATTGTTGTTGTGGGGAAAATAGGAAGGAGTATTATGCATGTTTGCTGCCTTGAGTTATTTTTTAACATAAGAAAGGCAGTAGATAAATAGATAAATAATAACAACCTGGGAAGGCCTCTGTGCTTACTACAAGATGTAGCTATTTGCATTCTTCCAGGCAAGGAATGCCCTTGGCAAAGTGTTTCTTCAAGTGCTTTGTACAACCTCTTGGACATTGCACTAACTTCAAACAAATTGATATTAGCAAATTGTCATGCCTGGAATCCATTTTTTACCTTTTTGTATTCAGGCCTGCCACATTTTCTACTGTGGGAAAATAGGACGGGGGATTATATGGAGTAGGTGATATGTAGTAGTCTAAATAACATTCTTTCCAGAAAGTCAAGGCCGTTGTGCCCGGCAGCTGCGAGGAAGTGAAGGGGCGGCATCTTCAGTATTGCATGGTGCCTGTTCTGCCCCAGCTACAGACCACAAAGAACGCAGCACACACAAAGTCTGTACAAACCTTAGTTTACTAATTAAGGACTACTAATAAGCTTTCTTAGTAGTCGTTCAAACACAAATACAGTTTAAATGTCTTTTCTGAACACCGGCTGTTAATTCAACTTCATTAACAGCCAGCAAGAGTCCAAGGAATAATAACTCAATTCTGAGGAAACAGTCTTTCAGATAACAGTAATCTTACTGTGGTTGGGCAAAACGCCCCGAAGCAATTAGCAGGAAAAAGGACGAGAGAAAGAATAAGAGCCAATCAGATTTTTCTGGACTCAAGACACAAAGGAATATGAACCAAGTTGTTTCCTGCAAATTGGCTCAGTCATCGTCATCCCTTAAATAGGCTAAGGGAGTGGCCAATTAGTCCCAAGCCTTACTCCTAAGGAGACCTCTTCCTGAGGAGCCATTCCTGCCTTTTGGCAGCTCTGCACGCCTGTGCATTGAGAAGAGGCTCCTCCTCTTCTTCCTCTTCACTTATGGGAGCTTCTGGAGGTTCTGAAGGCCCTGGCTGAATCCCTGTCTCTGGCACCGAGTCCTCTCCAGCCTCTTCGCTGTCTGACTCGGGTACCAGCTGCACAGGCCGCTGGCAAATCACCACACCAGCTTCCTCGCTGTCGGAACCAGTCACCAGCTGCACAGGCCACTGGCGGGCCACAACAGTGCCTGATTGGATCGGATGATGGACATGTGGGTGCTGGGCAAGGACTTGAACTTTTATGTGGGTGGAGAAAACCTGGAAGCTTTCAGATTTGGGTTTTCCCAGATGTTGTCAACATGGCATCTCTAATAAATTGGAACTTTGAGGAACTTCTAGCCTCGGAGTCTTGTTTTGTTGGGGGTGTTTACTGGAACTCTGACATTAACCCGAATCTCTAGAGAACTAAGCAGCACCCCAAGAGGGGGCTGTCTGGGGTGCTGACCCCCAGCACTGACCTGAAGCCCAGGCAGTGTGAAGAGTCAGCGGAGATGGAAGAGAAAGAGGGGATAACAGAGGGAGCCACGGGGGCAGACACTGGAGAACTTGTCGAGGTCCGGTATTTTCCTTCTGAG
Source organism: Thermophis baileyi (assembly GCA_003457575.1). Lineage (NCBI taxonomy): Eukaryota > Metazoa > Chordata > Lepidosauria > Squamata > Dipsadidae > Thermophis > Thermophis baileyi. Next base: position 224,825 of record QLTV01003290.1, on the reverse strand, counting down.
GACGTGGTGCAAGCGCTTGAGACTGCATAGACAGCCCGACGGATGGGTGCTCGGCCCAAAGAGGTGGATTCTTGGAAGAGTTGCGAGTCTTATCCAACTTCAGAGATGGGACAGGGAGAGCTACTGCTTGAGTGTCAGCCCCCTGAAGTTGCCCCATGAGCCAGAATGGAGAGAGGTGGAGTCGACGGGGTCTGAAACTCCCCGAGGCTGGAACCGGCTGCCTCCATCTCAAAGTCTATCACTGTCAGGGCTCCCAGAACGGCTTGAGCAGCTTGAAGTGGGATGTTATGCACCTTGGGGGCAGCCCCCACCAGTGAGATGGAGCTTGGCTCAACCCACCTTCAAATTTCCTGAAGCAGGGCCTGGCAGTGGAGCTAGCGTGGGGTCAGCACCTCTCTACTCGGCCAGAGGCGATCGGGGAATCAGCTCAGTGCAGCAGAGTCAAGCAACAGGAGGGGGACAGCAGATGCAGCCAGCAAGGGGTAAGCTACAACCACCAATCACCCCCCCTCGCCAACCGGGGCCCCTGCTGCCCCCTGCAGAGTGCATCCCCCAGGCTGGGGATTCTACCCCGGCCACGTGTGGGTCCAGTGTCAGTGGACGCCTGCCCCCCCTGCTCCATTTTTTCTGGGATCCCCCTGGGCCCAATATGCCCCAACGATCCCAGGACAGCACTGGGAGTTGGGCCAGCAGCCAGCTGGAGCCCCCCACCCTATGGCAGCTCAACAGCCAGCCCCAGTCCCAATGTTGGCCGCATTCCAGCAGCCAGCAGCACCGCCCCCTGAAGCACCCCCACAGGCCCCGGCCCAACAGCCGGTTGCCATGGCGATACCACCAGTGAGGCCACCACCGCCTAGGTTCAGGGCAACCTTTGATGGCCAGCCTGCCAAACTAGCATACTTTCTCAGCTGAGTCTGGGCTCATATAGATCAGTATGGAGAACAATACGAAACAGAGCATGACTTGGTATCTGCTATTGCGAATGGGATGAATGAAGGAGACGCTGCTGCCTGGGTGGCCCAGCTGCACAACGAGGGGGCTACTGAGTTAAATGATGCCGATGGCTTTGTTGAGCTGCTCTGGGCCAGATTTAAAGACCCTGATCGAATCAATGAAAATCAGGCCACAATAAAGGTTATGAAGCAAGGTAGCCGACCAATAAAGGACTTTGTACGGGACTTTAGATGGGTCGCAGGAAACCTAATGCATTGGCCAGACAGAATACTTCTGCACTATTTTAAAGATGCCATTGATCCAGAGGTCAGGACTGCCTGTGCCATCAGAGGGGTGCCTGAGCAGCTACAAGATTGGTACACCATGTCAATCGCTCTGGACCGAGAAGTCCACCCGCACCACAGACCCCCAGTGGAGAGACCCCCGAAGAGGACCTTGGCAAGGCGTCCTCTGACCAAACCTGTGGAGACCCCCTCTGCTCAGCCTACAGGAGCTATCAAATTCTACCGGTGTGGACAAGGAGGTCATCGGGCCTCTAAATGCCTAGCACCTGCGCCGGTTCCACAGCAATGTCCCGCCCTGGTGCCCGGGGCAGAAGGGCTCCATGAAAGCCTCCGGATGCCAGCCGATTTGCCCAGCAGGCAGTCGAGGTCCTACCTTCCCCCAAAGAGAGTAAGGAGACCACGGCCAAAGACCTTCCGCCCAGGCTGGCCAGCTGTAGCAATCGTGAAGATGACCCGATGGTAAGTGGAACCATCCGCCCATTTGCAGTCAAGGTCAAACTGGTAGTGCCAGAGACAGGGGTGCAAGGGGAGGTAGCAGCAGTGATAGACATGGGCTGCACCTGGTGCTTGATTAGCTCCTCCATTGTGGAGCAGCTAGGCATAAGAACATACCTTTTGAACCACCCCATACGCTTTGAGCAAGTAGATGGGACCTTAATAGGGGGCACCCCTGCTACCCGAGTCACTGAGCTTGTCAGAATGGAGCTGGGGATCCACACAGAACTTATCAGGTTCATGGTTGCCCCCAAAATGGCAGAGTCAATCCTTCTGGGGCTCGTCTGGCTAGACAAATAGGCCCCGACAATTAAATGGGAGGATGGCTACCGAAAGATCAGGATAGGTGTGGGGCCCTTGCCACCCGTCCCACCTGAAGCAGGACTCACCGAGGTGAACCCAAAGGGGCCCCCACCCCAACGAGAGGCGGTCACGGCAGCCATCTAGGTTCTGCCTGGGACTCCCCAGGTCCCCCAGGTCCCAGGGAATACAGGGACCTGGCTGAAGCATTCAGTGAGGAAAAGTGCAACATCCTCCCCCCCCATTGCCAGACAGACTGTGCGATTGAAATTGAACCCTGGGCTAAACTCCTTAAGCCAAAGATGTACTCGATGACCCCAAGAGAAATGGCCAAGCTGAGGAAGTACATCGACACCAACTTGGCCTGGGGGTTCATCCAACCTGCAAAATCCAGAGTGGCCACCCCAGTGCTATTTAAAGAGAAGAAGGATGGGGGGATGAGGCTCTGTGTTTATTTTCGTGGAATCAATGGGGTGTGCATGGAAAACACTTACCCCCTCCCCCTCATGAAGGACATACTGAACTACCTTTCAAAAGGGAAGGTGTTCACAAAACTGGACTTGAGGGAAGCCTATTACCAGGTGCGCATAAGGGAGGGGGACGAGTGGAAGATGGCTTTCAACTGCCCTTTGGGTAGCTTCCAGTTCAAGGTTATGTCCTTTAGTCTCCAAGGAGCCCCCACAGTATTCATGCAATTGATTAACGAGGTGCTGCATGAGCACTTATATAAGGGGGTCCTTGTCTACTTGGACAACATCCTCATGTTCAGTGAGACATTAGAGGAACATGTGAAACTAGTCTGACAAGTGCTAAAAAAACTCTTAGCTGCAAAGCTGTATGCAAAGCTGTCCAAGTGTGAATTTCATAAGACTTCTCTTGACTACCTGGGCTACGAGTGTCAAATGAAGGCATAGAAATGGATCCCAGAAAAGTGCGAGCCATACTTGACTGGCAACCTCCTCACACCCGGAAACAACTGCAGAGCTTCCTGGGGTTCGCTAACTTCTATCGGTAATTCATCCCAGCCTTCGCAGAAGTGGCTCTGCCGCTCACGGAACTACTAAAGACAGGGTCCTCCCCCACAAAGCCGCAGCCAAGGCAGCCCCTGGCCTGGACACTAAACTGTCAAAAAGTGTTTGAAAGCAAATGGCTGTTTGCTGAAGAACCCATTCTTCAGCACCCTGACCCAGACAGGCAGTTCATAGTCCAGGCCGACACCAGTGATGTGGCGGTGGCGGCCGTGCTCCTCCAGAAAGACCCCCCCAGGGACAGCTGCTGCCCTGCGCATACGTGTCCAAAAAGCTCATGGACACCGAATGGAGGTGGGCAGTATGGGAGAAGGAGGCCTTTGCCGTTCGCTGGGCTCTTCTATCGTGGCGACACTTTCTGGAAGGGGCCAAGATCCCCTTCGAGGTCTGGTCCGACCACAAGAACCTCTATGCCTTAAAGACCTCTCCCCCAAAGAAGTCTGTTGGGCACAGTACTTCAAGCGTTTTGATTTCAAGCTGAAATATATCCCAGGGGGGAAGAACTTGCTTGCAGAAGCCCTGTCAAGGAAACCCCAATATGACAGCCAGCGGGAAGGAAACCCCAACATGACAGCCAGCGGGAGGAAGTCGTCCACACCATCGTCCCGGACACACAGAGTGCGGCACAAGTCACTACCAGGGGCCAGGCCAGCAAGCGGCCTGACCCCCTCGATGGAAAACTAACTGAGGATTTGAAAGCAGCATTGTCTACCGATCCGTGGCTAGCCAACAACCGAGATGCATTGATGATCCGGGACGGAATAGCCTGGAAAGTTTCAAAGATTTACATCCCCAACAGCATGAGACTTCTGGTGCTCAAGCGCAGCCATGATTCTCGATTGGCTGGCCACTTTGGATTTCTAAAGACTCTTCATCTGACTAGGCGGCAGTTTTGGTGGCCCAAAATGAAAGCTGACATGGAGGACTATATGAAAAGCTGTGCCACATGTGCCACAAACAAAACAAGACCGGGAAAGCCTCCCGGTTTGCTTCAACGGGTAGCTGAGCCTAGCAGGCCATGGGAGGAAATAGCTATGGATTTTGTAGTAGAACTCCCAGAAAGTGGTGGCAACACTGTGATCTGGACTGTGATAGACCTGTTTTCCAAACAGGCCCATTTTATCCCTTGTTCTGGGCTCCCCTCAGCCAAGAAATTGGCCAAGATGTTCGTCAAAAAAATCTACTGGCTACATGGAGTCCCGCGGCGGATCATCTCCGACTGAGGAGTTCAGTTCACCGCTAAGTTCTGGAAAGAGTTCCTGAGATCCATCAGGTCATCACAGGGGCTTAGCTCGGCTTTTCATCTGAGTACCAATGGGGCCTCAGAACGAGCCAATGCCATGGTGGAACAATATATCAGATGTTATGTGGATTACCAACAAGATAATTGGGCTGACTTGCTTCCTTTCACTGAAGTGGCTTACAATAATGCAGTTCACAGCAGTACAGGACTGATGCCTTTTCAGATTACGAGCAGCATGGAATTTGTTCCTATGCCAGAACTACCGAAAGAACAGCCTTCTTCCATGACTCTAAATGAGTGGATGGAGTCATTGAAGAAAGGTTGGGAGAATGCAAAAAAAGCCCTGACTGAAGCGGCCGAAGCCTACAAAAAACAAGCTGACAAACACCGATCTCTCCAGCTCCCCTTCCGGGTGGGAGATCGCGTGTACCTTTCCACCAAATACATACGCTTGAGGTTGCAGAGAAGAAAGTTAAGGCCAAAATACTTAGGTCCCTTCCCCATAGTGAAAGTGATTAACCCAGTAACTGTACAGTTAAATCTTCCCTGCATACTGGGAAAAATTCATCCTGTTTTCCATTGCAGCCTGTTAAAGCCTGCTGTGGGATCTAGATTGAGACCTCAACCTGCTGCAC
>QLTV01003290.1:204394-216652 GCA_003457575.1 Thermophis baileyi | reverse complement strand
CCTCCTCCCATGCCTCCTTATCTGATTCGGCTGCTGGAGGGGCCGGCGGCCGACAGGCCACAACCCATAAACCCATATATTACCCTATATTTTTATCATTAAAATCCATAATAAAATTTTGTTTTCTAATTCTTTATGTCTTTTCTGCTAAAGATATAGTATTAATCAATTTGTATAGTATAGTATAGTATAGTATAGTATAGTATAGTATAGTATTAGTATAGTATAGTATAGTATAGTATAGTATAGTATAGTATAGTATAGTATAGTATAGTATAGTATAGTATAGTATAGTATAGTATAGTATAGTATAGTATAGTATAGTATAGTATATTTATTATAGTATATTTATTATATTATGTATTTCAATTTGAAAAATACTTTTGTAAGTGCAATTATCATAAGATATGATAACAATGGGTCCTCATCCAAGTATTAACCTGATCTAGACACACTTATCTTTTTGAAATTAGACAAGGCAAGGTGTTGCTTTGTAAATCTAGTACTGCCTCAGTCACATATAAAGCCACCAGAATGTTAAATTTGTAGAGAAGGTTAAATTTGTATTGCATATTAAGCATTTCCTCATACATTAGGCATGCCCCTCTGTAAAGTTTATGGCGCTTTTATCATCAGTTAAATTCTGATACCAAACAGAAATTGATTGGCAGAAAAGTAGAGTGGAGGAGAGACTATTGGACAGAGAACAACATGCATTCATCAGAATAGTACATAGGTGTAGATAGTGGGTTAGGGTTAGGTCATCACTATCATGGCTAATTTGCCTAAAAGTCAAAACAGTAACTAACAGATGAAAATACAAAGTCTGTATTTTATCATAGTAACATAACAAATTAATTAATTTGTTATTATTATGTTGCCTGACTCCATTGACTGGATGGTTTACAAAATATTAAAAAAATTTGTTTGTTTGTTTTTTATTTTTATTTATTGATTAGATTTATTTGCCATTTATTTGCCTGCCATTTATTTGCCTATCTCATATCAAAAGGACTCTTTACATTTAAAGCAATTTAAAGCAAAAAACCAACATGAAGCAAAGCAAATGACAGACATAACAAAACCAAGTTGAAACAAAGAAAAATAGAGAAGGGGCTTCAAATCAGTTTCAATTAAATCAATAATTTAATAAAAAAAATAAAATAGGTAACAAAACTAACAACAGTCAATGCATCTGGGAATTATTCTCAGGTGTGAATTAGAAGTCTGATTTGTTAAATTGCATAAAATAATGAAAAACAATTCAATCATACAAATGCAACAAATAAATAAATAAATAAATAAATAAATTTAAAAACTTAGCTTTAATGCTATTTTCATACATTTTAATTGGATAATATTAACAAAATATGGCATTTCTTCTATAGAAGTATAGTAACAAAATAATGTTTAAACATGATTATTATTCATTTTTCTTTGGACGATTGGCAGTAAATTGGGACTATTTTCTAATTCAACACTTTATGATTACAATTATGTATATCTTACTGCAATATTAGTGAGATGTAACAAGCCAAATTACAGCTTTCATTTTTTCTTAATACTGCAAACATTCTTATAATTCCAGTATTCTATTTAAGCAAATACAACAACAACCAGGCAATATCTCATTCACTCCCAAACAAAATGACAGAATAAAGAGAATTAAGCATTTCACCCATGATCATTTCAGGATCATTGTTTTTAGGACAAAACTTTTTGGAGAGGACACTGCAGTGATGTCATTTTACAAGGAGAAGGCTATTAGCATTCATTGTGGACAAAAAATACTCTGGAAACTGTCTTGATTGTCTCAAGGGCCACTTATTGCTGATATTATAATTTGTTATTTCTACAGAGAGCATCATTTGAATTGTATCCCTTGCACAAATTGTTTTGGATTCTGAGCCTGTCAAAAGCTCTAATGAATACCCTGTGTATCTTCTTCCTCCTATCTCATTTTTAAGTTAATAGCAGCTTCCTTGTACAGACTGAGATGCCAGGCAAGGCCAGGCCAGCTCTTTTATCATTTTATTTCAATCTGAGAAAGGCTGCCAGACATGTATGCCCTTCCTTTTACCTCTTCTATCATTCAATTTATTGGTCACCGAGCAGAAGAGAAAGAAAATATATCTATGGTATACACTAGACAGTTAGTCAATAACAGTGCTTTATTCCTGTTATTCATCACAATTTTCCTATAGATTTAATACACAAGTTAGATTGTGTCTGAAGCAGAAAACATATAGTAAGATTTAAAATAGAGTAGCATTCTTTAAATCAAACAGCCACCAAAAATGGCTGTGATCTGAAGCTAAATGACACATACTGCTTGGAGCAGAATCTTCTGCTCTAACATTATTTACAGTTTTATATTATTAGTAGTAATCAATTGACTTGTTCACATAAAGCTTGTTGGTAAGAAAAGGTATAGGTTAGGCAGTTGTGGGTTGCTACCGGTTCACCCCGGTTCGGGCGAACCGGTAGCGGCAGCAGGAGGCTCCGCCCACCCACCCGGACGTCATCATGGATGATCTGCGCATGTGCAGAAGGTTCTGCGTGCACACGCGCGTTCACAGTTCCAAACCGGTAGCGAAGGTAAGTAAAACCCATTACTGAGGTTAGGTTAATAGTCTTAATTATATCCATGCCAGATGCAGTATTCATTGTTAATTGTAACGGCTATAGTAGCCATATTTGGCACATTTTTTTATCATACCAAACTTGTTCGGGTAATTCTGTGCAAGCTAAGGTTTTTAATCTAGATACTTCTTTGCAAGCCAGCATACTGCTACTAAATAGGGAGAATCTACAGTGTACTAACACACAAGAAGTAGAAGAAGTAAGTGTGAAAGTAGAATGATTTCAGAAAGAGAAAAGTTTATATGAAAACATATTAGAAGACAAATGAATCTACTAATAGAAGATTTGAAAGCTGATTGGAACAGAGAGAAAATGATAATGTTACAGAGTGCCACCAAAATTTAGTGATTTAATGGATATAAAAATGTGTTTCATATGTGGGTGAAGAGGGCTAAAAAGTAGCCTCTAGCAGAGTAGATGGAATTAAAAATAAAAGGAATGAAATAATTTGGCATGAATCTCAAATGAAAGAGTTCTAGAAGCAGTATTTTAGACATGGCTATGGGAATTATAATGATATGTTGAAGAGTAAAATTGAAACAAATACTATAAACTTAAGTGTCCCCAAAAAAAATTATGAAAAGAAAGTAATGAATGTTGCAAAAATGTTGAAAAATAGTACTTAGGTGTAGATACAGTAACTAAAGAAATGTCAAAATGCAGGTGCAGTTTGCTTATGGAATGACTATTCAATGGGTATGTAGTCTGTTCAATAAACTGTTGCAAACTAACCCTATAGAGCGTATATATGTGTCTGTGTTTGCATGCACATGGTTGTATATTTGTATGGAGGTGTGATTGGAAATGCATCAAAGATGAAAGCTAAAAAGTCAAAAAGATTTCTTCTAAAATATTTTGATTTATTCAGCCTCTGGAAAAATCTCAGCATGGAAACCTCTGGAAAAAAACCCTCAACAAAAGTAGGAGACATTTTTCAAACATGAACTAGTTCTCAAAAGGAAATGACGAGATGGCACTCAAATAGAACAGTACCAACATGCATAAGAAGAGTACCAATCTAGAATTCTTGATGTAAATTATAAAAGCAGTTGGGTGTAATCAGATAAAGTGAAATACCATGACTGATGGATTTTGTATCTTAATTCTTATGAAACAGTTTGAGCTGGGAAGGTGTATATGGGTATCATATAAAAGTAGATCTACAAATAAAAGTAGATCTGTAAACACCATTGATATGATCATCAGCAATTCATTGGCTGTGAAAGATGTTCAAATATAGCCATTTCATATACAGACACTTTAAATATTATCCTACTACATAGAATGCAGGGGTGAAATCCAGCAGGTTCTAACAGGTTCTGGAGAACTGGTAGCGGAAATTTTGAGTAGTTCTGAGAACTGGTAGCAGAAATTTTGAGTAGTTCAGAGAACTGGCAAATACCACCTCTGGCTGGCCCCAGAGTGGGGTGGGAATGGAAATTTTGCAATATCCTTCCTCCAGGAGTGGGGAGGGAATGGGGATTTTGCAGTATCCATCCCCTGGAATGGGGTGGGAATGGAGCCCACCAAGCCACACCACGCCCACCAAGCCACACCACGCCCACCAAGCCACACCCTGGCTGGCCCCAGAGTGGGGTGGGAATGGAAATTTTGCAATATCCTTCCTCCAGGAGTGGGGAGGGAATGGGGATTTTGCAGTATCCATCCCCTGGAATGGGGTGGGAATGGAGATTTTGCAGTATCCTTCCCCTGCCACGCCCACCAAACCATGCCCACCAAGCCACACCATGCACACCAAGCCACGCCCACACACCCGGTAGTAACAAAAATTGGATTTCACCACTGATAGAATGCTTGGGACATGTAGTTTCCCATTCACATAAAATAGATTTGGCACAAATTTATTTTATGTGAATGACACAAAGAGGTCCAATGTAAAAAGCAGAAAACTAATATATCTTTAAAAACCAGGTAAGGCAAGATAAGCCTGATTGTATTAATCCAAATCCTTTTACTTAGATGTACCTCTGAACAGGACTTTCTCTATTGCCACTAAACTCATTACCTAATGTGATTTACTTATCTTTCAAGGCAAGTAGACTTTTATTTCCTTCATTATTAACCTTTGCCTGATTTACAGTAGCTTTATATTGCTTTACATCTCAATTAACCGATAGAATTGCATTCAGTTATGTCTTGCTGACCATATTTAGAGGGATTATTATTACAGAATAAACCAATGGTTAGAATTAATAAATGCCATTCATATATTATCCCTAAAATGAAATGATTAAAAGCAATATATTTTATGAACATAACAAACTCGATATATTTCACAGAGCATAATAATCCATCACTGACATATCAAAACATGCATTCATTTGCTTAGGATTACCATATCCGGATTGCAAATCCAGATGATCACTCAATGACAGCAGAGACAGATAAGGCAAAGTTTGGAACCTCTTTGACATTTTACAGCTGTTTGAGACTTATATGATAAACATATCAAAGCGTCATGTGTAAAATTAGCATTTCTGGATAACTACTACATACATGTAGCAGCAGATAGCAAAACCATTTTGGATAGATATATTCCCCATTCAGGAGACATAATATTCAAATAGTTGTGAATTGCCAATTCCCTCTTCTAAAATAGATTAAGGAATTATGAGTGCTCTATATTGTTTAAACATTAAAACATGAACTAGTTCTCAAAATGATAAAGAATACAGACAACTCTATAAAATTTAATTTTTCTAAAACTTTTAGTCTAGCCACTGACCAATTTGAAAAGAAGAGTGTTAAATGCTTCAATATATCTGAATATATAGACTCAAACAAGGTTATATATAGTGAAAACAATCAACCAGTGGAATGGCGTGCACTCAGAGGTTGTGGGTATGAAGGGAACAAGGGATTGACATGGGTTGGTACATACAATTGCAGATGCAATCTAGATATGAAAAAGATGCTAAATTATATGGTTTTTACATGGAGATGACAAAATTGGATGAGATACTTACAGGAACAGAAGAGCGAATGATTAAACAATTGTATAGTTATTTACTGCGTGTTAAACTAGAAGAAGAACAGGTAAAAGAAACAATGATAGCATGGACAAAAAAATTTGGACATTCGATAGAGTTAGATAAATGGCAGCAACTATGGGAGCGAAATTATAAATTAACAATGGCGACTGCATATAAAGAGAATTTGTATAAAATGTTTTATAGATGGCACATGTCACCTGAAAGATTGGCAAAAATGTTTAAAGACAAATAAACCAAATGTTGGAAATGCCACCAAACGCCAGGGTCGTATTATCATATGTGGTGGACATGTATAGAAGCGAAAAAATACTGGGCAAGAATTCGAATGTGGTTGGAGAAGATGACGCAGCAACATATTGGCTTAAAACCTGAATTGTTCTTGTTGGGTATCCTACCAGGGAAATATAGTAAAGAAAATGTACCATATTTTTCGGAGTATAAGACGCACCTTAGTTTTTGGGGAGGAAAATAGGAAAACAAATCTGCCTACCAGGTATTCATCTGGCTAGTGTCCTTAGTCTGGTCAGCTTCAGCACATTATTTTATCCCATGGTTAGGGCTGAAAAAACCTTCTTCGGAGGGAGTAGCAATGAAAAAAGCCTGCAAAGCCCGGAAGATCGTTAGCGCCTCGTTAGGGCTGGAAAAAAAAGCTTCGAAAAAGCTACATTCGGAGTATAAGATGCACCAAAATTTTCAGCCTCTTTTAGGGGGGGGAGTGCGTCTTATACTCTGAAAAATACGGTATATTTGATTATTCATGTAATAACTGCGGCTAGAATTGTATTTGCACAAAATTGTGCAAAACTGAAGAAATCCCTAAAGATGAAAATGTGATCAAGAAAATATTAGATTGTGCAGAAATGAGTAGATTAACACTAGCAATTCAAGGAAAGGAAGAATCTGATTATTATAATGTATGGGGCAGTAGTGGGTTCTAAAATTACCGGTGCGCAGAAGCGTCCCGGGTGGGTGGGCAGAGCCTCCCACCACCACCGTTACCGGCTCTAAGAACCGGTCCGAACCAGGAGCAACCCACCACTGGTATGGGGATTATTTAATCATTGGTTAGAAAATGAATATGGATAAAAAGTATAAAATTAAATAATTTAGGAAGGAACATGTTATAACAGGAGATATGTTAAGTTGTAATGTTAAAATAAGAATAGATGAATATAAAGAATTTGGTGGTAAGCTATAATGATTAGGACACAAAAAAAATTTATACTCAGACGACACACTGTTTAATGAATGATGAAATGTTTGTTTTAAAGGGGAAAAAAATAAAAAACTTTTACAAAAAAAAAGAGGTTGTGGGTATCCAATCACTGGAAGCTTTTAAGAAGAGACTGGACAGTAATTTGTCTGAAATGGTATAGGGTGTCCTGCTCAAGCAGGGGGTTAAATTAGATGACTTCCAAGGTCCCTTCCAACTCTGTTATTCAATGTTCTATGTACCTGATCATGACTGTAAAAAACTGGACCAGCACTAAAGGCAACAAATCTATACCTCTATATCTCTTTGTTGCATCTACTGGTCATCTGGACTTTTATACTGCAGATATAGTAGGCTTAGACAAGACAAAGATATCAATCCTGTGATACTTTGGTAGTAACATTTCAAAAAAGAAAACTGAACATCCTTTGTGTTCTCCTGCCAAAATTATGTACACATTTTTTCAGTATGTCCTTAAATACTCTCTCTCAAACATGATTTTAAAGTCACCCTGAACTTGAAAGGAATGAATAGATGCAGTGCATTTAACCGATGTCTAAAAATGTCTTAAAATTAAGGCAAAAGCCCTCTTGATGCATAACTCCGAGTCTCATTTTGCCAGAATGAATAGACAAAGCTGAGAGAACAGGCCTTCCAGATATTATGATGACATGTGTCAACTTCATTTATTATCAGTATAGTAAAAATGGGGAAGGAAAGTCTGGATTGTGTTTGTCAACAATTCAAAGACTGAAAGGCAGTAGTTAGAAAGATTTTGTAGTTAGGACTATTAAATGAACAATGGTAGAGGAAGAAACATGGTTATGGAACTAAAAGTGCAAATTCTACTCTACATCTCTCCAGAGAATTCAAAATAGTTTCACAGCATTATTTATAATGAACTATTTGAGGCTGAAGAAAGAGTAGTTTTCACCAGATAAATATAAATTCTATATGCAAATAACAAGGAAAGTTTTCCATGAGTAAAGATCAGTTCCAGGTGATCCTATGGATACAAACATGTTTTTCTCCTGGAAAAAGTATGGACGTGATTGGTCATTGCCATTTTCTGCAATGTTTTAAAATCAATGATTAAAATGTTTTCTCCTTATTTAACCCAATCTAATCAATTAATAATAGAGGAAGAAATAAAATGATAACACAATCATTTTATTAATGGTTCTCAAGTCACAAAGTTCATTTTCTCTACATGTTTGTTTTGTCTTCAAAGATCAGAGAAATAAATCTTGCATACTTCTGCTTCATCTCAGTTCAACTAGTTTTATGAAAAGCTTAATACACTATATCATCAAGCAAGTAGAATAGAGTAAGGTAAATATTGGAGTGCGGGTGCTCATTGTCATTGCCCCATTGGGAAGAGACGACTTTTTCTCCTTTCAGTGAAAAACCCATAATTATTCATAAATGGCAAATTAAGATGATTTTATATAATAATAAGTATGGATAATTGATGTGGCAATACCAGAGGATAATGAAATAGAGGACAAAGAATTGGTGAAGATCACACAAATCATTAAGATCTTAAAATAAAAACTGATTATGGTATAAACTGGCCAGCAGTCCAAGTGATTATCAACACACTGGGTGCCATACCAAAAATGTTGTATGACACAATTTTACATCTGTCGATTGCAAAAAGCTAGGCTGCTTGGATCTGCACATAGAAATACTGCATCAAGTAAAATCATATTCTATTCAAACATTCAGTGATCAACAAAACATTGGAAACAAAATTTAAAAAACCTACGGAACACAAAACAAAACTGAATAATTTATCAGTTTAGAAGTATATTTCTAACAGGAGGCTGCAACTTCTTAAATGATATGCTGATTTAAATAAAAATGTTTTAATTAAAACATTGTTCAAAACCTTCCTGGTCAATTAATCTTTAGCCACTGTTAATTTACTGAACCAATGAAAGGAATTCTTAGATTTTTCCCATATTTTTTCTTTAAATATCTAGATATTTAGGGGTAGATATCCAATTTATCCAAATCTACTAGATATTCTGTAAAGATCTAGTAGATTTGGATAAATTTCTGGTGTTGCAGCATTTGATTTTTCTTGGAGGAAATGGACAAAAAGCTACACTAAATTATTAAAAACACTGTAGATTTTCCCTTAAATTCCTTAAAATCTTTGAGCCAAATTAATAAGCAGTTGAACATTATAAGCAGACATAATATATTATCTACATTATAATATTGGTATACATTATATCCCTAAGTTTTTTTATATATATTAATTCTATTAAAATACAATTAAAAAGATAAAAATACAAACAACAAAAAAGATACAGAAAAAAATAGAAAAATAGAGAAGAGAAAAAATGAATAGAAGAAAAAGAAAACAGATATATAAAGAAGTGAATTCCCACCTTCCTCACAATTATAAACAGTTTTAGTTTATCATCTTCTCTTAAAGCAAATGATGTCTTCTTCCCATACATCTTTTATCTATAAACAAAATCATTTCAGTGTAGATCAGCAAAAGTCCATTAAGAGGTACCAGAGATAAGAAAATATCTATTTTAAACTTGATCACATAAACTAACTATATAGTCCCTCATTTTACTTTTGGCAATATTGATATTTAATTCCCCTCAAATAATACACTAGAACTTGTTTATTTTTATTGCTTGTTAATTGATAAAAAAGAGAAAAAAGGACCAAAACACAAAAATAATAGCAATAGTGTTTTGACAAAAAAAGTGAAAGAAATATTAAAGAAAAAACACTATGTCCTAGAACTTTATTTCTTTTCAGATATAACTTGTTTCTCTTTCATAACATCTTTTAAACACAGTCTATCTATTATAATGGCAGACACTCTCAATATGAACTTATTCCATTGTTCAAAATATCCTTCAGTAGGATGTCCAGTGTTAAAATAGTTTGCTTCATTTTGTATCAGTAAATCTTAAATTTTCTTCTCCTTTAACTGTAATCTTTAGTTCCTTTTGGTTCCCTTTACTGTCCAACTTCCAAAGTCTCATCCTATCATGTTTTAAGAGAATTGAAAACAAAAGCATTTTCCAAAAATGTGTACCTCTCAAAAAACAAAGTTATAAACACCCTTTTGTATTTATTCCAAAAGAATTTTTAAGTCCTTAAACTTTTATTCAAAAGTTCTTCTACCAAGGATTCAAATAAACCCACCTGGTCCTGTCAAACCTGTTATTATAATTCTAAATTATAATTATAAAATAGTCATTATAATTCCTATTATTCTCTGTAGTAAAGAGAGAGAAACATGATTCCTTGTCTGTTTTAAAAGTTCACAACTGGGAGTCATAATTATATGTCTTAGTGCCACTCTCTTATAATAATTACTTCTAAAGCTATCCAGACAATATAAAGTCCAATAGATTTTTAAGGTATACATATAACTTTACCAATGTAAATTAACAGCAAAATGTTTATTCAAATTAACTTTTCTAGTCTTCATGCATAAAACTCTATTAGGTTTTAAGAAGAAATATAGAAGTTTTGAAAATCTCTGCCTAAATGAATAGGTATTTAATTTAGGGTTACTCATGAGATATGAAATTATTAGAATTGTGCCAAGAATTGAGGTTAACATTGATGGCAGTGTGGGTGATTCTGAGCTAGAGGTTAATGAACATCTTGTGCAGTTGGTTGGTTACTCTGAGCACAGACGTCTGCAGGAGGGTACTACTACTACTACTACTACTACTATTATTATACTGAGCCAAGGCTCAGTGATTAGAATGCAGTATTGCAGGCTGACTCACTGCTCACTGCCAGGAGTTTGATTCTTAAGGTTGACTTAGCCTTCCATCCTTCTGAGGTTGGTAAAGTGAGGACCCAAATTGTTGGGGGCAATATGCTGACTCTGTAAACCACTTAGAAAGAGTTGTAAAGCATTATGAAGCGTATATAAGTCTAAGTGTTATTGCTATTTGTGCTTCTAAATTAAAATTAGAGACAATTAATTAAATATCTTTTTTTTTCTTGATCTGGGAAAACAGTCCAACCAATTTTACATAATGATTCAATGAGTTGAGTGATAATAGTCTAATTCTTTCATCCCAAACCTATTTGCCTACTTTGCAGACTGCCTTAGCCTATTGGTCAGCAAATCAGTTACTTTTTTTCTCACTACATTTAATAGCATAATATCCTAAAAGATGAAATTCATTAGTTATCCTTATTTGGTATTCAAATACTGTATTTGCCTGAAAGGAAGAGATCCATGTATTTAAAATAAAATAACATACTACAAAAATTGGCATAGAACCAGTCTAAATAACTTCTCTTAGACAGAAGCTCATCTTCAAGTGGTCCAAGCTTTGCACATGGAGTTGAATCGTTCTTATCAGCAAATATAAGAAAATGATAGTAGATAAGAAAAACACACACAAACAGAAACACACACACACACACACACACACACACACACTTACACACACACATTACTTTGTTATGCCACTGTTGACAGGGTAGAAAAGTGTTTCAGAAGGAATCCCTACGTGTTCTTCCTAAATTATTTCAATATGTTATAACATTACTTGTTTCTGTTTGATTATGTCATTGCCTAATTTAATAAGAGTTTACAAGGCAATTTGTGATTATAACATTTTCAGCGTTATTATGTATGTAAACTGATGTATAAATGGCATTCTGTGTATCTCAGTAGCCCATGTTTTTTTTTAATCATTGTAGCAATTATAAAATTTCTGTTTATTTTGCTTGGCTTCTATCATATTCCTTTGAAGTACTGATATCACTTTGGGAGATCAGATTGATCACTCAGCGTCTCTGATCAAATGGTAACCAATGCATTTTTTACAGAATTAATGAAACATTGTACATCTCTAATATTTACTATAATCTTTTATTAAGGAAACTGAATAATATACAAGTATAATCTCAAAAGTGGAACAGTATATTATATGGTAAGGATTTTCAACTGGCATGGGAGACCCAGATTCAATTCCACTTTTAGCTATACAATGGTTGAATGGCAGTCACTCTTTCTCACAGGATTGTTCTGGGCAAAAACAGAAGAAGGAAGTACTACGGTATATCTACTGGGGGCAAAAAAAAGGCAGGATATAAATCAACCATTCAAATGAATAGTCAGGTATTCCTTAGTAGTACTTTGGAAATATTATATGGTACATTTTATTTTGAGTTGAGAGACAGACCAATTAAAATATCCACAACTATAAATGAAATTATAGGTCACAAGCCATAAGCTACAAATAAAGCATTGGATAAAAATAAACTTCTTGTTCATGATCTTTCAAAGATGTGAGATCTCAGAAACAGGTTATAATTATCTTAAAAGAGAAAGAAAGAAAGAAAGAAAGAAAGAAAGAAAGAAAGAAAGAAAGAAAGAAA
>QLTV01003290.1:183754-196722 GCA_003457575.1 Thermophis baileyi | reverse complement strand
ACACACACACACACACACACACACACACACACCGTCCACACACACACACACACACACACACACACACACACACAGACGGGGGGAAGGAGGAAGAGTGAGTACTGAGAAAAAAAGTCATATTATGAATACATTATTTGTTTTGCACTTTCTCCAAGGAACTACGGAGAATTATCTTCATAATCATGATACTTTTCCTGGGAAAACTAAGAGAACCTTCTTTACCAAGGGCTGATCTCTTCTCAGATGATTCAGCATCAGGGATAGGTTTATAACCTTCTGATGGTGGTATTAATCTCAAAGTATTGAACCACAGTACTGAAAATTTTAATTGTAGAATTATCTTTGGCAGGAACTTTTGCAATAATTTGATAATAAAATATAAAGATATGAACATAAAGTCTATATTCTGCAAAGAAGCTTCTGGATGATTAAGATAAAAGAACCGTAATTATTGAATGGTGCAAATTTTCTGAATTTTTGCTGAAAGTCAGAACTGATGCGTCTAAAATAAATAATGCTTTCTGGATGTCAAACAACTTTCTCCTCAAGATGGGTAGCTATCTTTTCAATGCAAGCAAATTCTTTGTTTTGTGTGATGATCAGTACTCAGTATTGTTTTATTATATTTATTATTTTTATTCCAGGCAAAATGCATGTAATTACGCATGTAACTCCAAATCCAGTGGTGAAATCCAATTTTTTTTACTACCGGTTCTGTGGGCGTGGCTTGGTGGGCGTGGTGTGGCTTGGTGGGCGTGGCTTGGTGGGCATGGCAGGAGAAGGATACTGCAAAATCTCCATTCCCACCCCACTCCAAGGGAAGGATACTGCAAAATCCCCATTCCCTCCCCACTCCTGGGGGAAGGATATTGCAAAATCTCCATTCCCACCCCACTCTGGGGCCAGCCAGAGGTGGTATTTGCAGGTTCTCCAAACTACTCAAAATTTCCGCTACCGGTTCTCCAGAACCTGTCAGAACCTGCTGGCTTTCACCCCTGTCCAAATTTATTTCATAAACACAACCATGACTTCCTTCTCAGTCTATCTGGAACATACGTTGAGGCATTGTCCATAACGAGGGTGGAACTCTTAAATCAAAATGGGATTATTCATTTGTATGATATTTTCATGAATTATGAGAAAAATTGAATAGCATACACTTTATTAAATTCTGCTTTTGCTTCATCTTAAAAAAAAATTATCCCTTTTCAACAGAAAGTCCTTTTTGTATTCTCTTCAACCTCAATTATTATTTCTCAGTTTTAATCCTTGCCCAAGAGGCCCGGCTTTTTTTTTTCTTTTTTGTACTAATATCATATTCTTTATAATGTAATTCATGAACTCATCCTTTTAACCTCTAATCCCTATTTGCTACTCCTGAATACAGTCCAAACCTTTTGACCATATAATCATTCCGTTCGCCACACATTTGCCCTCCTCAGCAATGCCAATATGAAAATCCCTGATTTCCTTTTCATTAAGTAAACTTCTTCTTTTGTCTGCATATTATGTCCCTTCTAACATCATTTTTTCCCTCACAAACCTTATCTCTGGTTTTTATTGTTTGATTTAGTTCACCACTATTTGAATAATGGGTTTTTGCCCCAAAAATGTCAATAATAGCTGAAAAAATAATCCTTTTGGGGGGTAAGGAAACGTTCTATCCCAGAGAGAGAAAGAGAGAGTCAGAAATAATCAAACTGATGATCCTAAAGATCTTCATCTGTGATTATCTTTGTGAAACTCTCTCATAAAAAGATTCTTTTTCCCTTGGAATACCTCTCCTAGTGTGTTCCAACTGCCCCACTGAAAGCACGCAGCCCTCCCAAGCTCCATTTTTACTGGCAGAAGGTTGCAGGCGGCCGTGGCAGCCAAAAACGGAGCTTGGGAGCCCATTTTCACTGGCAGAAGCACCACAGGCCACTCCTTCGCTATTTCCAAGGTGGCCCCGCAGGCCAGATCTAAGCACCCTGCAGGCCAGATCCAGCCCCCAGGCCTTGAGTTTGACACCCCTGGGCTAGAGACATCCAAAGATGAAAAATCTTGTACTGTATGTATACCAGTCCTATTAATTTGGTTTCCTTTCTTTTTGCAGCATCTTGAAACTAAGAATACATATTAGCACATTATTGTTTCCATTTAAAAAATTAGCTAGGTAAGTTAAAATACTTTAGGCCAAGTATAAAACCATAGAAGTTATTAGTCAAACTAGTGATGACTCTCAGTGCTATAACAGATGACACAAGTTGATTATATTCAGGGAACAAAAAACAAATACATAACTTACTGTATTTTTAACTACAGATGGGATTGACTCCATTCTGAATATTGCTGTAGGTCAAGCCTTCTAACAGAGATTGTTCCCTTTGTTTTTTAATTATATCCTTCTGAATCACTGCAAAAAGCTGGTCTGTATCAGCCTACTAGTGCTGAGGAAGCATTGAATAGACTTAGCTGAACAGAACAGTTAAGATGATTTATGATAAATAAGTTTCATAGTACAACAAATGGATATCTCTTTCCTAGTTGTAATTCTCAAGTTATGCATGTTACAATGTTCTTCTACAGATAATTTATTTATTTTATTTATTTTATTTATTTATTTGTTTGTCAAACATGTACAAGATGGCAGGTATAGGTATAAACATAAACATAATCAAAGTGAATACAGATAGATGAGGACAATAGGACAGTAGGACAGGGACAGTAGGCACGCTGGTGCGCTTATGCACGCCCCTTACAGACCTCTTAGGAATGGGGTGAGGTCGACAGTAGACAGTCTAAGGTTAAAGTTTTTGGGGTTTGGGGAAGAAACCACAGAGTCAGGTAGTGAATTCCAGGCATTGATCACTCTGTTGCTGAAGTCGTATTTTCTGCAGTCTCTTTCCATGCCATGCCATGAAATGTGTTCCATTCCACATTTGCCTGTGATAGCACTGAAATAATTCTACAGACTCAGCGAAACCAGAGATACACAAGCAAAAACTGTGTTGGGGTAAGCTTCCCCACCTCCATCTTTCAGCTTCCCCTACAACCAACTGCACCTTGGAGAGATATTCAACACTGGCTACAGCAAACCATGTGCAATGAGACAGTCGGGTCTCATGCCATTGTCCATCCCATACTGGAGAATTCCTTAAGAAAAGCATTTGGAGAAGAGGGGGAGGGGGAGAAGGAGAAGGTCAGCTTTCCCAAATTCTGCCAACATTAGATCATCCTCTAAAAGTACTGAATGGTGAAAGATGAGAATTACTTCCAGTGAATTGTTAATTAGCTAGATGTAAACTAAGAGTATACCCACATGTCATAAAAAAACCCCCAACAATGTGCTTCTAAAATTGCTATTAAAATCTTATGCCTTTCTTCTGCTTCATTCAGTTGTCACTGTTCACCATTTAGTTTGTTTGTGTGTTATGATCAATATAATGAAAAAGATTAATTTTAAAAAATATTGTTGTGACATTGACAAATGGTTTCTAAATCAATCTTCTCTTGAAAAGCAATCAAGAGCAGAATGTGCTTCTATTAGTAGTGATGCTTTTCATTTTTATCAGCAGTTGCAGCTATTATTGTTTGTATTGTTAACACAATTGAAGGCATAATGCAATGCTTCTATCAAATTCAGTATGTCTGGATGCAAACCTATTATACAATGTCAGAATGTCAAAATACATTTTCTTTTAGATTACAATAGTGAACACAATCTCTTTGTAAAGATGCCCAATACTTTTAATTAAATTAAATTATGTAATGCAATATAGCTGGACTATACACAAACATCTCTTTCATATTATAATCACCATGGGGAAGTTACTAGTTAGTAGAGGTATATGACTTAGAAACAGTAACTGTCAAATTGCTTTGCTACAGCTCAGATAGTGTTTCATGCTAGGTCAATGAATCATCTGGTAATGTTTTGCTTACTTGCAAGAGTAGATGTTGGAATAAAAGTATCTTTAAAGCTAAAAAGTCCACCTTAAATGGGAATAACAGGATATGCAAGAACTAGAGAAAGGGAGAATATTGATAGCACCATGGCTGGATTTTAGGATTTGTTTTTCAGTTTTACAGAATATTGGCTTGCCTTTATTTATAGCAGCGGTTCTCAACCTGTGGGTCGCGACCCCTTTGGGGGTTGAACGACCCTTTCACAGGGGTCGCCTAAGACCATCAGAAAACACATATTTCCAATGGTCTTAGGAACCGAGACACCGCTCCTCTATCCGTCCACATACGAGTACCCGGGGACCGTGTGACGCACGGGCAGCCCTTGAATGCGCAGGCACCGACAGAAGGGCCGCGCATGCTAGCCCACTATCTTGGTGCCACGCCCTCTTTGTCACCTCATCGCTTTCACCTGGCAACACGCACGTGCAGGGGGCAGGGGTCGCAGCATTAGGAAGGTTGAGAACCACTGATTTATAGCAATCCAACAAACTAAACTAGATGGCAGACTGAGGTGCACAGATTGAACACCCCTAAATCGTTATGTATTCAGGATGCTGTCCCTTTTCATCCAAAATTACCCTTCTGTCTTTAAGAAGCATAACAGGAGAAGACATATATTATAACATAGGTGATGCTCAGGATTCAGAGATGCAGAATGGAAATGAGGAGTACTTAGATTTATAAAAGAGGGAGAAAGAAAAAATAGGATTTTATTTATGTTATAAGTCATTTAAAGTGAAACTGAACAGTTAATATGATTATGCACCATGACCTGTCTTATTAAAAAGTTGAGGGGCTCTCGAGACCACATCCAAAGGTTTGATGGAACTTAATGCAGTGCACACCTAATATAAAAGGATATATAAATATCACTAGTCCAAAATACTGTGTACTGAAAACTGTTATTTCAGAATTAAATCATATCTTATTATTATATTATTAATTTATTACAACATATTAATTGTCATATTGCATCATATTATTCTATATCTATAGTGGAATAGCATTATACCAGCATAGCTAATAAGCTGTGTTCCTCTGCACCTGTTAAACATACGGTTAGATCCAACTGAAAATTGGCTGTTTTCTGCTGTTGGTTAGGTGGAGAAACTTGTTTTTACATTAGCAAGTTTTCTTTCCCTACCAGAACAAGCTTTCTATATCCAGGCTGATCAAAGTTTTACATTAACAACACTTAATACATGACTGCTCACCAGGAAAGCATATCAATTTGAAAAATAATTCCTCCAACTCCACTCAAGGAATAAGGAATTGTAATGCAGGGAGCAGAGAGGAAAAAATTCATAACAAGGCCTGAAGAAAATCTTGTGGTTTGTAGCTCTCTGAGGAACAAAACAAACACTTTTCCCTCAAGCATTAGGGACCAGTTCAGTGGAGTCTTGTTTATTCTGTTATGGTGTTTGTTCATCACAACATAAGAGTATTATATATGGTTTAATGTTGTGGGGGAGTGGATATTGTTTGTTATCTCATTCTACAGTCCAGTGTAAAATATATGAAATTTTGTTCAACTTGATGGAAATTTTACTAAAATACAAATTTAGGAAAGATCACATCATTGCCCTTTTCTTGGCATTAATGTGATCAATCAACCAATGAAAGGAATTCTACACTATTATTGGTGTATATCAAAGGTGGGTTCCTCCCGGTTCAGACCGGTTCGCCTAAACCGGTAGCAAACTGCTGGCGACATCACGGAGCCGGTTCGGTTGGTGCCGGTCCGTGGACGCCGCCATCTTTTTTTTTTGGATTTTTTTTTTTAAAAAAAATTTGAAAAAAAAATTGGGGGGGAAATTTTATTTTATTTTATTTTCTTCTGCACATGCGCAGAAGCCGAGTTTCTGGCACTGCGCATGCATCGCCATCTTGTTTTTGGCTTTTGGGGGGGATTTTTTTGGATTTTTCGGCACTGCGCATGCGCGCGTGCGCCCATGAGGCGTGGCCACGTGGCACGGGAGGAAGCAAACCGGCAGCAAGGTAAGTTAGAACCCACCCCTGGTGTATATGCAAACAAACAACAAGGAAAAAGAGAAGCTCCTAGAAGGCTACCTCTAAAGTTGAGTATTTTTGAAGCTGTATTGAAAGTTTCTGAAATAAATGAGCTGAATTTGTTTGACTGAACTGATGATGCTCCAGCAATACTATGTTCACAATCAAGAATTATTTCCTACCCCACACACATGCTCTAAAAAAGATCCATTCATCTTTTTCAAGTTTTTGTTTTTCACTACCAATCATTGGCTTTAAACATTATCCAATAATCTAAGGAAAAGCTTACCTTTGCTGTAATTCCAGAGATTATAGCCTGCAAACAGCTTCAAAACTTGGTAGAAAAGGATCTCAATATATCTCAATATATCTATAAAGGTGTTTGCTGGCTATGATTAATATCTATTAAAATAAGTATTTTTCCAAAATCACTTTGATTTGTCTTTAATTTTGCTCTTTCTTGCATTTGAATCATCAGTAAAGTTATTGAGAACACAAGTTTAAAAGATGTATAAGATTTGTATGGTATGTTTATCGAAAGATAACAGTCAAGAAACAGTGACCAATTTCTATTGTTTTAAACATAAAAAGCTGATATTCTTTTTCACAAAGCCAATCTAAAGTCTAAGATAATACAGTTGTATAAATCAACAACATCAGCGGACACCTGTACTAGCAGCCTAGGAAAGAATTACAGAATAAATTTGACATGAGAAATTGTGTCCACCAAATGTATCGGATTTCAGTTCTTCTAACTCTTAACCAAAGGCCATGCCTTTTACTGAAAAAGAAGCATGATATTTGGTGAAGATCAAATGGTGAAAAATGTGTTTCACTATGCCACAAATAGAAGACAGGCATTGGACATTGAAATGGAAATAAATTCTCCCATCACTCAAGTTAACAGGTTTTGCATTGTCTAATATTTCAGTGTTCAGTGGTCCTACTGAGCCACCATCTATCATGGTATATTCCTACTCTGAAAATAATTTTCCCGTCCACTTTTGGAAAAACAAACTACTTTTATGAAGTTCATTCAGAGTTCAAAAATTACATAGTTGAAAGTTCATCTCTAGATTTTACGTCTAATCTCTCACATCTCTCAATCATGAATACTATAATTAAATTTATCAGCAACAATAAGACAAGTCCAGTAAAGTTATTTAGTGCTGACAACTTTGATTATAGCAGATTTAGGAGTACAATTCATGTTTTTTACTTCATTTTCAGTTACTCTTTCAAGAGAAACTGACTAGATTATTAATATCTCATTAACATTAGCAGATGAAAGAACAAAGAAAACACACACAGCAAGTTTAATGTGATTGAGTTTATCTCTGCCACACTAACAACTCTTACTTGGTTCTAAAGTACAAAAATGTGTACATTAATTTTAATTGTGTACATTACTAAAAAGGAAAATCTGTCTATGGGTGCTAAATATATCTTTTCT
Organism: Thermophis baileyi; assembly: GCA_003457575.1. Taxonomy (NCBI): domain Eukaryota; kingdom Metazoa; phylum Chordata; class Lepidosauria; order Squamata; family Dipsadidae; genus Thermophis; species Thermophis baileyi. The sequence goes on along the minus strand of QLTV01003290.1, from coordinate 189,311 downwards.
CATCTATTATTGAATTCCTTTTTTTCCTAATTCAAATTCTAGTATGAACTGCATATATTTCCTCCAGCTACTCCATATATTACGTATCATGCTTAATCCTTAGAGTGAAATACCATTATACTGGTTTTCATGCAGAAATAATTGAATTTGGTCTAATTACTTCAGTCTCTTTCCCACCCCTTAAACTTCATTAACTAATAAGTGGGATCATTAATGATCTGATTAAAAATAGATTAGGGTTAGTCAAGTGCCAGTTAAACTAGTAGGGACAAATCCTTTTGGTACAGAACAAAAATTTTCCCCTGCAATATTCCCTTGTAGTAACACTAGTAGGAAAACAAAATCTTATTTTAGCTGCTATATAAAGCTCAGCTTTGTGGTTTTGAAATTAGGATTTAGATTTAATAATAAACCTAGCCAAATATGTTAATTTAAAACACTATGTGTCAAGCCTGAATCTGACTGGGAGGTGGCCGGTTCCTTTCCGGTGTGGGATTTATTTCTATCATGGATTATTCCCACATGAATTCAGGTTGACAGTTTGGAGCTGAAGGGGGAGAGCAGAGGTGGATGGAGTCTTCAGCCAAAGCAACATAGTTAGCCGATGAGTCAGATACATTCCAATGTCCGGCTGGCCAGAGGAGGAGGAGAGAAGTTGCCAAGCAACCAGCCCTTATCCCGATTGGACAGCCCTTATCCCGATATTGTTTTGGAAAAATGAGAAACCTTTACTTTAAGTCAGGTGGAAAGTGCGGGAACCTTTAGTACTGGCTTTCCACCAGTCTGTGCCAAGATGATGTATCTAAATAAATCTGTTCTTTGAGGAAACGGAATGCCTCGGAGTTCGGTTTGTGAAGGGTACATTAATTGGAACCTGACACTATGGTTACAGAAATCAGGCTATCAAGCTGATACTCCTCTTGTTAATTAAAATATTCTACTAGTGCAAATCTACAAAGAATGTTTGTGTACATTTGAGTGTATAAATAAAAACTAATATAGTGATATTGTAAATATATTTATGTAGATATAGAGAAAACAACAAAGTGTACTGAGAGAAATATTAGATTTCTACTTTCATGGCTAGATAGATTTCTCTCTATAAGAGGACTTTAGCAAGGCTGGCTCATTACTCAACCACTGGAAAATTTCAGGGAAATAGTCATGAAAATTCACCACATAAGACAAGACACTATTGCTGCTAATAATGCAAGTAATGTAAATGTGTCCTTTAATAAAATAAACACAGTTTATGTTGTGTAATGAGATGAGAGGGGAGAATACCGCCACTCACTCAGCATTATAATTTTCAGAAGTTTTGTCATCTGGACCTTATATACTGTATATTGTGTTATATTTCTTTTCAACCATCTATAAATTCAGTATGAATATGTGTGGCAGAAAGGGATTTTATCCCAGCTATGTGTATTCCTTAGAATGCATTCAGAATGTTCCCGTGGATATGATTTGTATTCAGGTAAAACTCTGACTAAAATGAGATTTGATTTTTTCCAGAAGCTCCAGAGAAATTGATTAGGAAGGAACTTTGTGGAAAATGACAATCAGAACAGAATAAACTCAAACACATCCATTCTGCTCCAGGAAAATGAAAATCTATTCTAAGACATTTCACATCATATCCCAACTTTAGCAAAATGTACCCCTATTATATATAATGTCTCATAGTCTGGTGAGACAAAAGTTCCTTGAGGATGGGCTCCAGCATGAGTCTGAAAGCTCGGAAGTCTAAACCTCTGGTCCCGGTGACTGACCTAGATTGGATCATGCAACATTATCCTGGGACACGTATATTCACCTTCATTCATGATATGTTAAGCCTGACAGAGCAAGAACAAGGTAAAATAATAGAGGTCTCTCAACATTCTTTTACAAACCTGATATCCTCCAATAATTCTCATCATTTTAGACAATATGCAATAAACATAAAAAGAACCTTGGCAGTTTCATGGACACACCCATATAGTTTTCTTAGCAACATTATCGAAGTACTTTTCCATTGCCTTCTTCTCAATCTAGCCCACAGTCCTGGTCTTCTCTGCTTGTCCTTCATTCAAGTACTAACTAGGTTTGATCCCGCTTGCTTTCAATCCCAGACAAGGCTAGAAGCAGACTCTAAAACTTTTAAATAAAATTATTTATAAGCATTATTTTCATGTCATAGTACAAGAAAGATCTTAGACAATTTGGTGAGAAATACTCATTTGTTCCTGGAAAGGTCTTTGTCTGTGAATTCATCTGTGCACACATATATTAAGAATAATTTCACCCAGAACATCTCTATGGGATAAAAGTGACTCTTTCATTTCTGCCTGTAGACATCTTTCTAGCCAAAACTTTGCCTGAAATAACTACTACAGGCAAAACAGGAGTATTAACTCTTAAACCATAATAGCAACAAGGCTCACCAAGCTTCATGTTGTGCGATTGTTTCTAGTTTGCCTACTTTTTGAAGCATTAGTGAAACTAAAATAAACTTAATGCTGTCATCTTAAACTGAAGGTTTTTATTATGGAATATTAAACGGTATATTCTGAACTAACATCTGGTAAATTCAGTCCCTCCAACTATTCTTCTAAAATATCCAAGACAGATCTCATTTTAGGTAGGAGTTTGAAAAAACTTGCAAAACAAAGGTGTAAATTAGATGCTGTTTTTACACATACACAGTTTCAGCTGTTCCACACATAAATATATTTAATAATCTTTTTTGTTAAAATATACTTTAAGAGCAACATTTTTAAAAAGCAAAAGGCATGTTAAGAACTTTTGATACCATCTAAGTAATTATTAAATGTTTATTAACTATTCAGAAAGCTGTTCCTTGGATATATACATTCCATAAACTTAAGGTCAGGGGCTGCAAGGGCAAGTTCTGTATTACAATGCAAGAGAGCTTAAATGTTGAAAGATCACTACCATCAACAAGGAAAACTTATTTTGTTGTTGTTATAAATTGACCAAAAGAGAATGTGCATGGGTGACAGGTTTTGAGTATCACATGAGTGAATTTGTGAGCTAGTATAAATTCAATAGACTGGCTGAGAGTGGACAGCAAAAGAGCTGACCTGGAAGACATGCAAAACAAAGAGAGATGAGAAAGCAAAATAAAACTCATTATGGAATGAAAATCAAAAAGAAATTCCTTTCTGAAATCTGAGATATGCCACACCAATATGGTAGCTGGGGCATGCATTACAAAATAAACGAAGAACAGATAATTATAGGTTTGCTTGTTCAAAAAAATAAAATAAAATGAGAATTATGTAACAAAAAGTGTCAAAACATGATATTTTCTTATTTAGTTCTTATCTGGCAATATATATATACTATAGACCTGTTAGAAACATAATTTTACAATTGATATGTTGAACACAGGCTGTTGAGCAAACTAACCAGGTCCATAATTATGTACCCTGTGCAATGATAAACAGAATATTCCCTCAACCATATTACTATGGCAATCAAAGGTATATTACCATTAAAGTTCACTGATTAAAGTTAATAAATTTTAGTCTCATCAGGTCCATTCATAGTTTTATCTTCTTGCTTATCCATCCTGAGGCACATTATACAGTATATTACTTTAGATTCTGAATCTGTGGGAAGGAAGCTGAAAATTCTGCTGTGTTCTCACTCATCTTTTCACATCATGGAAGACAACTAAGAAAGAATAGAAAAATATTGCAGGCAAACAGCAGACTATAACAGCATTTGTTTTGATGCTTTTACCTGTTTTTATGTTTTCTCTAATTTTGTATGCATTAAAGCTAGGCAGCTAATAATTTTTTTTCCTTTTAACATCCCTGTAATCCCTTGCATCGGGGTGGAGTCAAAGGAACTGAATGGAGCTGAGCGTTTACTAGCTGGATGCCCTTCCTGATGTCTACCTGGAGTTCACAGCAGGTATTTTCTCTGTGTGCCCAGAGAAAAAAATATCTGCCACTACCCAAGATCGAAATAACAGCCTCCTGATCGTGAGGCGAGAGCTCCACCTCTAGGCCACCACACCACTGAGCTAATAAATTTAATTAAATAAATAAAATATACATATGGTACATGAGATATTTTGGTTTTTTGACTATGATCTGTATTTTCTGGCTGATAAACTATAAGACATGTATTTCATAAAGACTAAAAAGAGTATGCTTAAGAAGAGTTTTCTAAGCTTTTTAAAGACAGTTTTAAATTAATATTTGAATGGCTGGAAATCAAAGCTTGAACTAAGGACCTCGGATAAAGCCTTTTGCACTGTAAAAGCAAGAGTCACTATAAGAAACATATTAGACCAGTCAGTGAAAAACTAAGATGAATATTGGCTAACAAGATTCAGGCCAGTGTTGTTTCTGTAATGCTAAGAGAACATGAAGCAGAATGGGTCTAAATTTTAGATAAATAATTTTATAATTTATAAAATTATAATTTATGATTATAATTGTATATAAATTTTGGCATAACCAAGATCTGATAGGATAAAATCCAGATTGGAATATAATGAGCAGGGGATATGGCACTATTGAAGAATTAAGTTGGATTTATTGATAAGAGAATTTAAAGAGATAAAGAAGTCAACATGACTAGAACATGTTTAAAACACAACTACAAACCATTTCATTGAGAGGCAAAGGAAAAGATAAAAGAAGCCAATGTTACTGTTTAGTAATGAAGATCTGAGAATAAAAAGAGGACATAAAATGGCATTAGAAAAGGGACAGGTCAAGGAAATATTTATAATATTTTTGTGCCTCTGAGTCAGTTTTACTTTTAATGACTGCCCAGAGTATTCCCTGCCATTATTATTTTTTTGGCAAGGTTTACCACAAGGTATTTGTCATTGCCTGCTTCCTAGGCTAAGAATGATTGGTTCAAGGTCATCCAGCTATCTTCATCCTAACAAAGGACTAGAACTCATGGTGTCTCATATTTCTAGCCTTATACCTTAATCACTTAACCATGAAACTGCCATTCATTGATAACCTAGAATTCTATAAATTGTGTAAGAAAGACTAATATTTTTAAGCCACCCAGAGTCACCTTATAGGGGAGATGGGTGGCACAAAAATTTAAATTAAATTAAAAAATAATAAATTAAATAGTTAAATAATTAAATTAAATAATTAAATTACATTACATTACATTACATTAAAAATAATAAAATAAAATTCAGAATAAACTAACACAAAATTTGTTCTGATAAGTTTAAAATAAAAGGAAGAAAGGTAAGAAGAAATAGCTTAGCTACTCTATTTCCATTTCAACATAGTTTTCGCAACAAGGGGTGGGGAGAGAATATTGTACCACCAGATGATTGAGAAGAGCAGATGGAAGAGGCAGAATTACAAGTTGAGTTTGACAGAATCATTATGTAGATGTAAATTCTAAGTTTGAATGAATTCATTTTTCCAGGATAAGATGATTCACTTTCTAGGTACTGAATGAACTTACTAATAGATCTGGCTGAACGTATGAAATTCTGGACAACCGGTGAAGCTCCAGACAAAGGTATTGTTCGTGTTAAAGGGGGAAGGAGGGAGGGGAG